>SELW01000021.1:0-33045 GCA_004931855.1 Pichia inconspicua
TGTTATAATTCAAATAGAATTGAGACGATATTGATAGGTTAGAACTCCATAGCAGTTAAACTGATTGAGTTATAAAGGTTTAAAGATTGAGTTTATAGTGGTGAATGAAAAATCGCTTTGAAAATTTGACCAAGATCAGCGACTTCTCATGGTCCCAAAATTTTTACTATGTAAATGACATTCGCGTCTCACCATGGTGTATATTGCGAAAAAACATGCATCGCGATCGACTGTCGCGTTATTAATCGAATAGACGAGGATATTATTGAACAATGAATGATACAATTTAGACGAAATGATATTATCATCTACTACAATACAGTACGCTAGTGTCGCTTTATCAGTTTATACAGCACCACTGCTGTACGATTGACACTAGGAGAATAAATAGTTGTGTTAAAAACAACTACTTCAATTTTGAAGGAAAAGTCTCTGTAAGAAAGGTAAATTAAATCTCTCCTTCTCTTCATCATCACCAACTTCACTTTCACTATCAGTTGAAGAGTTAAGATCTTGCATTTCAAGATCCAGACTAAGTTTCTTGTACCCTGACTTTTCAGCCTTGGCGAATTTATCAGGCCAAATATAACGCAAAAGGATAAATGCAGTGAGGGAATAAGTTGCACCAGCTAATAAATCTAAACGCCAATGATGATCAAGGTAAATTGTTGACCACCATTGTAAAACGACAAAAAAAGCAGCTAAGATTTGTAAAATGCGTAAAGTTGAAAACCAAGATATGAATAGGAAAGTACAAACGGCCATACCTGAATGTACTGAGGGGAAAGCACCGAAAACTATTGGAGATTTATGGAAACCATTTGAGACTAGATGCCAACCGAGTTCTGTATCAATACGAGCAAGTTCAGCAGCATAACCTAAAGTTGAATAATCAGCTGTTGCATTTAAACCATTTATATGAACAAACCAAGGTGGAGAAGAAGGTAATGCGATATGAGTAGCAATAGAAGCTATATTTTGTAGACCTAAACAACGAGCATAAAGTGATAAAACACCTGGAATATGACAAGCATAAAGGTAAACGGCAGTAACAATGGGTACTATAAGATGTAATAAAACATAAGATGTGTAAGTTAAGATATCTTGGAAGCAAGATTTATCAAAGGTTAAAACTTGATAATGCAGGACATTCAATGTTGGAATAGCCAATATTGTAAGCATATAAAAAAGTTTGTTTGATATGCGTAAAGATCTGAAAAGTAGTGTTGTTGTTGTTGTGTATAGCGGTAAAAAGAAAACGGCTGGAACGGAAGTTGGATTGAACAAAGCAGCATCAGCTAATGGCAACCATTTAACATTGATAGAAGGTCTCCAAGAAATGGGTATAAGAGCTGCATTTTTGAATAAAGCTAGCCAAAGAACAACAGGTGCAAAATTCAAGAGGAAAGCAGCTATAAGGTGGAGAAAAGTTGGATAGTCATTTAGTATTGCTTCATAGAATTTGATAGGTAGTTCTCTTGGGGGAGTTGATCTTAAAAATGATAGTATAATAGTTGGGGTAACTTTCATTATGAATGCTATCTACATAGACGGGGAAACGAAAAAAAAGTGATGAGTTGATGAGTTGAGGAAAAGCTGTTAAAATGTGATAAAAAGTGGGCCTAGTGACAGATTTAGTAGAGATTTTCATGCACAAGATAAAAATTTCGGGAGGAGGAGGAGGAGAGTCGAGGAGTTTAGACGAATTTGCCGCACACGACACGGACACGGTACGGTCAGGAGAGGCGTAGACGACAATTTTTTATCGATCCTATTATTGCAGCACAGAATAATTTCGGCAAGATTAAGCCCCAGTGACCCTCGAACTCTTGCCGGCATCGTCCGAAGCAAGCAAACAAAGCCCCCTCGCTCCCCGGGACATGGTCGATCCGCCCACGGCGCCGCCCACCACCGCCTCAGCGACCAACTGCCTGATCTGATAGTAGGTTAAGGGCTGAAGTAATGCCGATTAGGTGGAATGGGAGGTGGGATTTCTATTAATAGAGCAGCCTCAGCCTCAGTCTCAGCCTCATCCCGGTAACCTATTTATAGTTTGTGTTTATGTGTTTATGTGAGCATATTAGCATAAGATATTACATTATCAAGAGAAACAACCTCTATTTATAGACAGATAGACACTGTAATCTTATCCCCTGAGCCTTGCTTGAACTGATTAGTTTTAGAAAAGGGGCAATTTTTTCGTATAACTAAATAAACGGGGCAAAAATAAAATTAAAACCAACGGGGAAAGGAAATTTCGAAATTTCGGCCAAACACATAATTGGCCCGAAACCGGGGACACTCTCTCTCGCGCGTCGATCGTCTTCTTTATCTCTCGCGTCGATCGTCTTCTGTCTGTCCCCGCTTTTTCTCGTTCTCGAATTCTGGTCCTGTAACGTAGTACGTCATTCCATTTCTTTCGTCTTTTCAGATCTTTATCGCATTTCTCACTGCACAAGCACAAACACAAGCACAAACACACACAATACAACAATCACTAGACAATGATATACAACGCTTTCCTTTCGGCAAAATCCTTCGATATCGAAGACGACCTCATGTTCTGTCCCGCCGTCCTTGATTCTCTGCCCACACCCCCACCAACAACTAACATCTCACCAACTTCAACGTCAGTTACAACAACTTCAACTCTAACTTCAACTCTAACTACAACTCCAACTACAACTACAACTCCTGCAACCCCACTAGCAATAACTCCACGCTCAAAGAAAGCACTAGACATCATAAACCCTCTAACAGGTCAACGTGTTGCCTCTCCTAAACATTAATTAACCTACGACTTTCTTTGTTTGCTTTCTTACATGTTTGCTTGCTTGCTTACCTAATCTTATATAAACTTATCGCTTTACAAATTTACACTCTCTCTCTTTTTTCGCTAAGTCATGAAATAATGTTATTATTGTAATATCATATATCCGACGTCCGTCCATCTAATTTATTAAGAACTTTCATCACAGATGGATTATCAGGAATTCGAGGATAATAATCCATTTATCGGATCTGCTCATTCAATAGCTCATGGAATTGATACTTTTAAAGAAGTGCAACCACCACAGGAACCATCTCCACCACTTTCACCGTCACCATCACCTCCACAACCACAACAACAACAACAACAACATGTTTCAATAACCTCATACACTATTCAAAAAGATTACAAAAATTATCAAACTGTTTACTATTCAATAGGTAACACATTAAGGAGATATTCTGACTTTAGATCATTCCGTGCTTATCTTACTAGATTCTATCCCTACCTATTCATACCTCCATTACCTGAAAAACATTCATTTTCAAGGGTTTTACGCAATCCATTAGCATACACTTCTGATCCAGCAATAATTGCACGTCGTATACGACTCCTAAATTATTTCCTAAACCGTCTTTTCCAAAATAAAACACTTGCAAATTCTACACTAACTGCACGTTTCCTTGATCAAAAATTAATCGATTGGCATTCAGCTTTAAATGAACCACCATTTACTGACCTTGCTGCTCATTCCCCACTTTTAAGATTAACTAAAGATCCAACAAAACTTTCACCTTACTTCACTGCTTTCCCATTAACAGCAGCACCAACTTCAACTTTAACTCCACTCGCACAATCAACGTTCCGTCCTTTACTCCGTACTGCAACAACTTTACTAAAACTCGCAACTGCATTAGAACATCATTCAAAACATCTTTCACATTCATTAACAACTTTGCATGAACATATGGCTTTACTTGGTGCTACCCTTAACATATTCTCCCTGCAAGAAGGAGAACCACAAATCGAACATTTCGGTACTCGAATAGACCTTACATTTCTCAATATTGAACGATTAGTTGCAGCTACTGCTCCTGGATCTACAGAATTACTCACAACAATAAAAAGTTCTGCTCGTGTATGCATATCACTCTTACAATTCCAATCACTTAAAGAAACACAACTTGCACAATTAAAACACAATTTACTTCAAGCTCAAACAACACTTCATAGAGATCTCGCTTCCACAAAATCAGTATTACAAACACATAGAGATCAACTTGCTAGAATAGTAAATGTTCTTAAACCAGGGTATCTTGAATTAAGGGAAGATCTAGCATTCTTATCAGTTAACGTTGAACGTGAAGTAGGTAATGAATTACGTAGATTGATACTCTTGATTGTTGAATTGGTTAAAGATTGGGTTCAATCAGGTTATGTTGAATATACTAGATCATGTGTTGAAGTTTGGAAGAAAAATGGTAAAAATTTACAGACTATCACTTAATCTCTCCACAATTGTATATTAGATACCGCATAACGCAAATTTTAGCTTTCGTCAATAATATGTATAGTAATCGCATGAACTGCATACGATAATTATCCTTTTAGTATTAAGTAAACAGAATAAAAGGATAAGTTAAAGAGAGAATCAGATGATCTCCAAACAGGTACAAGCTCCTGCTGCTTTGTATTGTCTGTCCTATTTGAAAAATGTAGTACGTATTTCCCGATTAGGCAATTTCACTACATTTTTAAGTGAGAAAATTACACATTTTAAAATTATGGAAAACAAGTTGTTAGCAATAAGTGCGCTATCTCATACAAAAAATTGTACTATGTACACTTTTTTTAAATTTTCAGCTTCACTTTTGTAAGAAATACAGAAAACAAGTTGTGTGGGGAGCTACACCATCGATCTGCTACGTGCTTATTTTGGCTTTATGTCACACGCAATCGGTTCACGAACTAACAGAATGATGTGCTAAAACAACAGCCGCTACAACATCTAGCGATTCCGTAAGTACTTGTCTTTAAAGAGTCTTCTAATAGTCTGCTCTACCCACACGTCGTTATACATTCCTGAGTCACGTGAGCCAAAATGCAAAGAAAAAGTTGAAAAACTTCCCAAATAGGAAATGAGTGTAACGAGATCCGATTAGACTGGTTTTGAGGGAACTATATAAGAGTATACTAAGGTAATCTACGCGTTCCACTTCTTCTTCAGAAGGTATGATGTTCGATTTGTCTGCTGTGAGTGGAGCGTGGATCATGAGACGGGCCTGGTCCGATTTAGGGGCCACGTAGGTAGCGTCTAAGGGAGGAGAGTAGAGTTTCAATTGGGATATGTGGAAAGGTGAGTCCCGACGTGAGTTCACGGGCAAGTCCAGTTTGTAGTTGACTGGTGATAGTTTGTCGGTGATGGTGAAAGGGCCGACAAATTTAGTACGGAAAGATGGGACCAATTGAGCGTTGTGAGAATCGCCAGGTTTGACGAGTGCAGATTGTAGGATGAATACCTTGTCGCCTACATCGAATTCGACAGCTAATTTGGATGCGTCGAAATAAGCTTTATTTTTGAGAAATGCTTTACGTAAGGCCGCCTGTGCAGTATTTGCGTAACGATTGAGTTTTTCGGTGATGTCAGCGGCTTGAACGTTATCAGAAGGCAGCAATGAGGATAGCGAGGGTGAGGAAGGATTATAGCTGAGATCCACCTCGAAAGGGGAAAGACCACCCAGGGAGATAGACGGTGTAGAGTTGACCACAAACTCTGCAAGAGGTAAAAAAAAAGAACCAGTCTTCGTTTTGGTCGACTGTGCTAACTAAGTAGTCCTGTAATGTGCGGATATGACGTTCCACTTTACCATTACTGGCATGATGTGCAGTGACTGCCAAATGCGATTCACAATGTAAGGCTGCTAAAAAATCTTGGTAGTGTTTAGCGGTGAATTGGGGTCCCCTATCGGAGATGATAGCTTGAGGAACCCCATGGTTGGGGAAGTGATGATATATCAAGTAATCAATAAAGTCTTTGGCGAAAAATTGGTAATTAATTGGATGGAAGTGTACACGACCACTAAAAATGTCCACGATAACAAGTGCTGCGTCATAAACATTGTTCTGGTGAGTGATTTTGGGGAAGCCGTTCACTAAATCAACTGCAATGTGGGTCCAGCGGCCAGGTACCGTTTCAAACTGTTGTAGGGTACCAGGGGTGGCATTTCTGCTTTTGGTACGAATACAATGTCCACACGACTGTACGTATTTGGCGATAATCGGGTACATGTGGGGGAAATGAAAGTGTTTGGAAAGCCACATTTGCATACGTTGTACCCCAGGATGGCCAGCGAGGTGGGTCATGTGAAATTCGTCTAAGGCCTGTTGAATCAATGACGAAGGGATACAAAGGCGATGCTTTTTATAGTATAGGAGATGAGTGGCAGGGTGGAGGTTGTACGCTTTATTCCGTGGTGAATCAATATTGATTATGAAGGCTATGGGTTTTACTGCACCTGATGATGTTGAACTTTGCACTCACTGTTGTGCAGGTAAGATGACGAAAACATTTCCTAAATTGTCAACTGCTAAAACTTCTGCTCCACTTCAGTTACTACATGTGGATTTATGTGGCATTATTCCAGTTGCTGGTTCTGTTCATTCTGCTGGTACTGTTGGTTCTGCTGGTTCTGCTGGTTCTGCTGGTTCTGCTAGTCACGATGATCTCACGTTTCCAGTCTATGATGAAGTTCATCTTCTTTCCGCAGGTGGTGCTTCAGCATCAGATGTGACCTCTCTTGTACGTGTTCCTCCTGATACACCACCAAAGTTAGTTCCACTTAATCG
The DNA here is from genome assembly GCA_004931855.1 of Pichia inconspicua. Taxonomy (NCBI): domain Eukaryota; kingdom Fungi; phylum Ascomycota; class Pichiomycetes; order Pichiales; family Pichiaceae; genus Pichia; species Pichia inconspicua. The sequence continues at coordinate 6,617 of SELW01000021.1, forward strand.
GTCACTTTCTCAAATTTCCAATTCATCAGCGATCTATCCTAGTGCTAAACGTCCTCAAATTGATTATAGTGAGATTACTTTCACACCACTTGAACATCGTCTACTAGCAGATCCTAAAACTGAAACTGCTGCTACTAAGGTTCTTCCCAACTCGGAACGGCCCAAACCAATTGCACCTCCTTCCATTCTTCCTTTGCAACGCTCTTTATCTCAGGTGTCAGCTTCTTCAACTGAATATCCGGTTGCAAAACGGGCTCAAGCAGTGCCTCCAGAGAAAGCTCTATTTTTAAGTCGAAATGCTGTTGCCTATGCCTTTTCTGCGGTCTTGACTTCATCTGTCCCAGTGTCTATTCCAGTTACTTATCGTGATGTTCTGTCTCATTCAGAACGGTCTTCTTGGTTAGCTGCAATTGATGTCGAACTTCAGGCACACTCTAATAATCACACTTGGGACTTTGTCAAACTTCCTGCAGGACGTCGTGCTATTGGATGTCGCTGGGTCTTTACTATCAAAGATTCTACCTCTCCTCCCACTTACAAGGCGAGGTCGGTAGCTCATGGATTTCGACAAATATATGGCTTAGACTACTTTGAAACTTTCTCTCCCGTTGTTCGATACGAAAGCATTCGCATTGTTTTGGCTCTTGCAGCACAATTTGGTCTCACTATTCATCAAATGGATGTTACAACAGCATTTCTCAATGGTCACTTGAATGAAGAAATCTATATGAAAGTTCCTGATGGAGTCTCTGCGTCTAATGATGTCGTCTGCAAACTGAACAAAAGTCTCTATGGGTTGAAACAAGCTCCTTTATGTTGGAATACTGCAATCAACAAAGTTCTCCTCTCTGCTGGGTTTCAAAGGTCGATTAATGAATTCGGCATTTACACCAAGGTTTCTGGTTCTTGTATTTTAATTGTGGCACTTTATGTCGATGATCTTCTTATTTGCTCTAACAATCCGGCTGATATTCAAGCTGTTAAACATCTTCTGTCTTCCCACTATAAAATGAAAGATCTTGGAGTTGCATCTCGCTTTCTTGGCATGGAACTAGAACAAACAGCATCCACTGTGGGTTTACACTTATCTCATTATCTTACTCAATTTTTGATGGAATTCGATATGCAGAACTGTAATCCAGTGACAACTCCTTTTGCAGCCGGTACTGAATTTCTTCCAGGTAAACCTATTTTAGATGCAGACAGTAGTCGATTCCGCAGCATGGTAGGGAAGTTGTTATTTGCTGCGAATACGTGTCGACCAGACCTGTCGTTTGCAGCCTCAACATTATCTAGATATATCAAGGATCCTAGAGAAAATCATGTTACTGCTGCTAAGCATGTCTTGAGGTACATCAAGGGTACATTAAAGTATGGTCTTAAGTACAAGAGAGTTGGTGGTCTAAAATTAGTTGGTTATAGTGATTCTGATTGGGCTGGTGATAAGTTTGATAGGAAGTCGATCACTGGGTATGTGTTCTTTTTAGCTGGTGCTGCTGTTACATGGAAGTCCAAGAAACAACCTACGGTGGCTCTATCGTCTACAGAAGCTGAATATATGGCACTTGGTGAAACTGTCAAAGAGTTGCTTTGGTTAATTCAATTGCTACAACATATTGGTTTGAAATTTACATCTCCTCCTGAAATTTATGAAGACAATGAAGGTTGCATGTTGTTATCCAATCATCCGGTGCATCATCAGAGAACAAAGCATATAGACATTAAACATCATTTTGTTAGAGACTATTTGGCTGAAAACAAGTTTAAACTAATATCTGCTCGGACAGATGATATGGCTGCTGATATGTTTACGAAAAATCTTCATAGGGTAAAATTCATTGGGTTTGTCAACATGATTGGAATGACTAACTTTAACCAGGTTTAGAACATGGTAGGGTGTTGTGAAACTGTGGCTTGCACAGTTTCTATGTGTTCTAGAACTTGCTAAAGTTTCTAATGCGCGGAGTTTTAGCCACACAATTTAATCAAAAGGGGAAACATTGAAAACTGTGATATGAAAAGTTTTCACAAAGAAAAATTTTCACACTATTAATTAGTTCCTTTTATTTCTTAGAGTTGTTTATAGTTTTTTTTAAAGTAACAATCTTATTAAACAAAATGGACTTTAATAATAGAATACTCACTTTACAACAGATAATGCTATGCAGTGCTTTGTCAGCTCGTTGTTCTTCAAGTAATTTGTTTGTCCAGTGATCGTTGATAGATGTAGAGATATTATGAAGGCGAGCAATACCAAGTGTTTTGTGGTCCCTTTGGTAGGGTAAGCGGGATAGATAATCAGCGAGATGATTAGTTTCACCGGGAATATATTCAATGAATAAATTGTATCCAATGAGTTCTGAAATCCAGCGTGAGTGTTTGGGATTCACTTCTTTGGCCAGTAACAGATCAATTAAAGGTTTATGGTCTGTTTCCACCTGAACGCGTGGTTGATTGTAGATGTAAAATTTGAATTTGGAACAAGCCCACTTGATGGCAAAGAATTCTTTGTCTAAAACAGACCAATTCCGTTGAGATCCGGTAAATTTGTATGAACGGAAAGAGATAGGATGCCAAACAGAGCCAAATTGTTGCCCGAGAACAGCTCCAGCTGCGATATCACTCGCATCAGTTGTTAATTCAATAGGGAGGCCGTCAGTAAATGGGTGGAGAGCCAGGTGTTCAATTTCCAGGGTTTTTAATTGTTGAAATACTTGTTCGCATTCATCGGACCAAACAAATGGGGTGCCTTTGGTGTATAATTTATGGAGAGGTGCTGCAATAGCAGAGAAGTGTTCGATAAAGTCGGAGATATAGGCTAAGTGGCCGAGATACATTTGAACTTCTTTTGCCGTTTTTGGTCGAGGGAAATTTTGAATGGTTGCGAGGGTAGAGTCAGTGGGGTGTATAGCTTGATTTGTCCGTTGTTTGAGGCCACAAATAAATGGCCGACCCATTCGATGGAATTTTGGAAGAACTTAGATTTTTCGAGATTGAGGTGCAGATTTTCTGCCGATAATAACTCGAATATTTGTTGCAGATGGTCCTGATGGGTAGCCGCATCTTTGCTGAAGACTAGTATGTCATCCAAATACACTCGTGTAAAGTCATGAAGTGGTTCTAATAACTTCGATAGAAAGCGACTGAAGACTTCAGGTGCATTAGTAAGGCCGAAGGGAAGAACTTCCCAACTGTAAAATTGGTTGTTGAAACGGAAGGTGGTAGCGGATGCAGTTGTAGGTTTTAACCGTAAGTGATGGTATGCAGAAGAAAGGTCTAATGCCGATAATACTGTACCAGAGAGATTAACAGAAAGTTCCCGGAATGTAGGGACAGACGGAGGGAGAGGTTCCGTAACTGCATTAAGTGCCCAATAATCGATAACCATCCGAGGTTTCTTGCCTTTGGCGACAAATGGGGTGGTGTAATGATTTGTTGCTGCACACTTTTTAATCAATTGTTTCTCTAGTAAATTATCAATTTCCTGTTGTAGAAAGGTTTTGTCAGTGAGAGAGTAGTGAATGATATGGCCAGGGGGTACGGTGTGCAAGGGTTTCAAGAACTTAAATTCGTAGTCATCTGGACGGTGTGGTGGGAGTTCGAAAGGAGTGGTAGTGTAAGAACGGAGTGCCCTTTCTAGATAAGGATTGGATTGCATGGGATTGTCAATTGTGGAAATGGATTGAGCGACGTCAATAGTAGTAGGTAGTGCTTGGAGGGTTTCTTTTGCCGGTTTAGTAATGGCATGTTCGAGGGAGATATTGTTAGTAAGAAGGAAGTCATAGCCAAGCAAAACCCGATGATGAAACTCTGGAAGCACGATAAACTGATGTTGATAAGCTTGATCATCGATAGCAAACGAGAGGTTGGCAAAATAGCCGGGGATTTCTTTTTGACCGGTCATAGTTTGGATAGTAATAGTTTCATAATGATAGTCCCGAATACGTGGGTAACCAAGGTGTTTCATTAAGTCTTCCGTAATAAACGAGTTTGTGAATCCTGTATCCACCAAAGCTGGTATGCTGGTCGTTTCATTATCTGCTGAAAACTCCACCAATAAATAAGGTGCATGGTTAAAAGATACGAAATTGGAATTATTTAGAACCTCCATGGTAGGTTGAGGAGTCGGAGTAGGAGTCGTGGTAGGTGCCGTGTCAGGTGCCGTGTCAGGTTCAACAGGGACTTTAGGGTTCTGAATAGGTTCGAGATTAGTGCCAGTAAGCAGCTTCAACCGATCTGGGTGCATAGACTGTTGATTCCAGTTTCTCTTTCTCTTAGGACCAGAGTTCCATGCTGATACCGGTTGGGGATTTTCTGTGGTTGGAGATTCGATTTGTGCGTCAAATAAAGTGTTGAATTCTTTTGCCTCTCCAATAAAGTGAATAAATTCTTGGATATCGTGGTTGTAGTGATCCTGTAAGAATTTTTTATATTGCAGATGGCTAAAGGGACCATATTCTAAATAAAATGGAAAATGAGAGTCAATATGTTGAATAAGCAGATAAATGGCGTGTACTCTCCAGTAATGAACGAATCCTTGTAACTTTGAAGCGTTAGGTACTGATGACTTGAAGAATTTGTTATGATATGTTTGAAACATCTTGCTGCGGATCTGATACTAATCACGAACCTATTCAGAACCCTAAAGTCCCTGTTGAACCTGACACGGCACCTACCACAACTCCTACTTTTGACTTTTAATCAAAAGGCTGCGGGTTCGAGCCCCGTATCGGGCTCCATGTAACGAGATCTGATTAAACTGGTTTTAAGGGAACTATATAAGAGTATACTAAGGTAGGAAACTAACTATGTTGTTTCCAGTACGATTGGTCGAAGTCTCCTCGAGACTTCTCCGAGGTGTACTGGTGTACTACAAACAGGTCTTGAACCCTGTTACAATAAGTGAGTTCAAAAAAAAGTTTCAAAAAAATGAGGCTGGTGTACGTATAACTAAAAAAAAGTGTAGCACGTATTTCCAAATTGGGGTGAGAAAATTACACTTTTTGAAGTTTTGGAAAACAAGTTGTTAGCGAATTGTGCATTTTTACCTACAAAATGGTAAGTTTTACTAAATTGATTTAAATTCTCACCCTCACTTTTTTCGAAATTATGGAAAACAAGTTATTAGTGAGTTGAAATTTTGAAAAAAATGAATCTGGATCAAATAAACTGAAACATGATGTTCAACACCACGAAGCAGATAGATAATGAAGATGAGATTGAATACAATCCAAGAAACAAGTTGAGTGAATATTTAAGTAACACTGATTCAGTCCATGAAAACTGTCCCTGCTTTTACCACCAGTAGAAATTGGCCATTTCAATTAGCCATTTAAAATTTTGGCAGAGCAGAAATCTTCCCTTTTAAATTTAAAGAGTTGAATATTCCCCAGTTTGGTTCGAAGATCCAAACTTTTATCTCAAAGTATAGGTGTATCTACCTTTGCAATAGAAATCATAGATGCAATGCCATTATCGACAAACGTTCAAATTTCAACCTGATGAGGATATGCTGATTATGGCCTTTTTTTGAAACAAAAGCTGTATGTGGGTATGGTACAACTACTCAACAAGCTTTTTACAACGTTATTGAAAATTTAGGCTTAATAAAAACTTCTAAAGAGATGTTAACCTTATTGACTGAATTTACAATTGATATTAGAGAACCAGAAGTTTAAGAATGAATTTTTTACAATTTATTTCTAAAATACATAATTTTCATACTAGCTCTGACTTGTTTTTGTCTGCAAATTTTCCCAATAATAAAACATTTGAACCAATATATCAAACTGTCCCAGAATATTCTAATAATGAAGATGAAGAGATGAAGTCGATATTGCTGAAGTTATCAGAAAAATTTATAAAAAAGTTGAAAAATTATGCATTGTTGAACCTTCAGAATTTCTCTTCGAGTCTATTGTTACTAAGCCGGAATTAAACGCTGGACTCAGTGAGAGAAACATAATTCCAATACATTTTGATGGTACTGGCCTCAGAAAGAAGCAGGTGGATAAACTCTGCTCCTTTTGTGGTGTTCGTAGACACAAAATGGAACTTTGTAAAAGTAGGAAAAACTCTGAAGCACTCAAACAAATTGAATGTCACCTAAAAGATGAAACTTTTAGAGCTGCTGTAGTATCAGCTGTTCGGTGAGACGCTGATTTATTTTGTCGTGTCTGTCTGTTCTAGAGACTAATTAGTAATGCTTTACTTTAGCGCTTATTAGCAAGACTCTGGTATAATCCTTACTTATATCTGCCTTGAACAATTCGACGATTTTTTATTTGATTATCGTTGTGGTATAAGATTAATCACGGTATGATGGTTTGCAAAAGCTATCACTAGCTATTGACAACTCAATTATGCATGCACGTGACTGTCAAATTTTACGACATGACCAACTGTTGTAAATTGCCTAAATTCCAATGAATCCAGCTGCGAATTGGTCAAAATTCAGTACGTCAGTTCACACCAGGTGGTTTCTAGAAACTAGACATAGATACTGTCAACTATCTAGAATCAATTCACATTACTTGTTTTAACATGGTACCTAACGCAACAGAGGAGATAGATATCACTCAGATGAGTGAAGAGCAATTAAAAAACATCCAGGAGAATAGCATTATGAGTGAAATTTTCGGTGATACTGAAGCTGAACTTAAGAATTGTACCCTACTTCCTTCTCGTTATAAGAAACCAGTTCTCACACAACTGGAGATCAATTTTTTCAATTTCGTGCAGGGAAGATGTCTTCCTTTTAAAATAGAAACTGCTGAAGATTTCCCAAGGTGGCTTGAAGATCTCAGTTATTATTTGAGATATTTAGGTTTGCCTACAGTTGTATCAGAAATTATCGATGCAATTACTGAAAACCGTTCAATAAGATTTCAACCTGATGAAGACATGGTCATCAAACAATTGATTATGGCATCTTGCGCATCAAATGCTGTATTTGGGTATGGTACAACTGCTCAACAAACTCTTTACAATGTCATCCATAGTTTAGGCTTAATCAAGGCTTATGAAGAAATCTATACAATGATTGATGAATTTGCAATTGACATTAGAGAACCAGAATATGCTGGTTTAAGAAAATTCAACGTTCTCCAGTTTATTTGCAAGATTTCCAATACCCCTATTAACTCTAAAACCATATTAAGGAACATAGTTAGAAGTTTTCCACAAAATAGGACTTTTCAACCTCTGGCTCTCCTTGTTGGGGAATTTCTGGCTAAAAATGAAAAGGTTGAAGTTGGAGAGGTTATTAAAGAAATCTATGAAAAAGTTAGAGAAATGTGCATTATTCGACCATTAGAATCGATTTTTGATTTTTCTAATTCAGATTCTATCTCCATTGTCGCAAGTGGATCAAATAATGATCATAACGAGAAAACAAATAATCAAAAGGTCATAGAGAAAAGTTTCAACAAGTTCAACAACTTTAATGGTAATAAGGTAGGAAAGAATAGGGTAAATGATCCATTATGGAAAGATTTCTGCATTCATTGTTGTAATCAACATTCATCAAGAAACTGTCCAAACAGATGGAACGGTGTTTGTTCATGGTGTGATACTTATGGCCACAAGAGGAAGCATTGTTTGGCTAAAAGAATTAATGAAGCAGAGAAAGAAGTTGAAGCTGTTTTGTCTACTGAAGCTGGTAGGGATGCGTTAATCGAGATAATTAAGAAAGACGAAAACTTACGTGCTTCTATTATAAATGGAAATTGAAATGATTCAGTGATATTGTCAATACTTAGGTACACAAATCATACTCTTATTCAGCAAAAATCTGTAACAGGACTCAAGACCTGTTTGTAGTACACCAGTACACCTTGGAGAAGTCTCAAGGAGACTTCGACCAATCGTCCTGGAAATAACATAGTTAGTTTCATACCTTAGTATACTCTTATATAGTTCCCATAAAACCAGTCTAATCAGATCTCGTTACAAAAACCTTTTTGAATAATAGAATAAGTGTAGATTAAAAAAATGTAGCACGACCAGAGTGAGGATTGAACTCACGATCTTGCGATTAACAGTCGCACGCCTTAACCAACTTGGCCATCCAGTCATTTTGCTCAAACAAAAGTTTTATGCCTTTCCAGATAGTGAGGCAAACAGCGCCGAATTTGGCGTTAATCTGTTGTTAAATAACCCTTTCAAAATTTATACTGGGCGTGTGGCGTAGTTGGTAGCGCGTTCGCCTTGCAAGCGAAAGGTCATCGGTTCGACTCCGGTCTCGTCCAAGCTTTTTTTTGTTATTTTTTTAATCCAACATGTTATTCTGTTTTGTTAAATCCTTTTTGCTACCACTAATTTGATTTTCATTCTGTTCAATAAAACTAATAATCAAACCTTTTCTTTGTAGTTTTTGATCTGTTCCACAACATGGAGGTACTTGCCCCGTGTACATAAATAATCTGGATCTGTCTGCGTAATCTTGATTCATCTCCCTGTTTCAGATCAACATATCTCATCTTTTATCATCTCATCTTTAATCATCTAAATTATATTTGTTTAACACACACTTTGCTAAAAACAACCTTTGCTTTTTTTTGATGACAATCTCTAGCCAACCTTCTCCCTACTCACACTCTCATTCTGCTCCCCAATTGGGGAAAATCAGAAAACTAAAACATAAACACGATCCAAGTACTCCGCGTATTCTTCCTGAATCAGTAAACGTTACAGTCACTGATTTACTTAATTATCATATCAATAATAAATTGGAAACAAATCTATCCACAAAACAACAAGAAGATGTATATCCTGAGCAACCAAAAAAACTTACTCCGTTTGATCACAATATTGAAGTCCCAGACGAGAAATGTTTGTTTGAGGAGACACCATCAGTTGACTCAGGCTCAGCATCAGACTCGTTTGAATTTCAAATCAGCAACAGTAACTTTACGTTTATACCAGGAGATGGTATACTTGCAAATGATGCTCGGTTTATCGATGCATTCAACTACCCAAATGGATCCAATAATTTACCTACAATTCCCGCTGATGTTAGCTATGCTTTTGTGGCAGCAGAAAGCACAACTACAGAGCCAATCGTTGATACAATCAATCCAATAGTTTTCAACATACCCCAAAATGAGTTGCCTTATGTTGATACAGACATGGGTAAAATTCATTATAAAGGTAGCATTGACGACCTCCTCTCTCTTAAAACAGAGAACAATCCCGATATTTCCTTTTGTGCAGATTATCATCCAGAAGTACAGTGGAAGGATGTCTCGTTGAGCAGACGATGTGAGCACAATACTGTTGATGATGTCATACCTTTAGAAACTTACGTTTATGAAAAGGTTGAAGAAATCAGCCTTAAAAAGGCTAGCAGAATCCCTAAGTCAAAAAGAACAAGACCCAAATTCACTTCTACCAAACAACTACAATGTAGAATTGACAACTATTACAAATGTGTCTCTAATGAAATTGAAAACACTGGCGCTATGGCTAAATCAAAAATGTATGAACTTGGTTACAGATTAGTAGATGCATCTTATTTCAAGAACAATATTATAACTCCATTGCTTCCTAACAATGCTGATATTGAAGATTTCAACAGTGTACAAGGCGATAATGGGTACATATACGAATACTCTGGAGCGGAAACTGCTTCCGACCTGCTTGCTATGAGGTGGACACATCAACGTCAAAACTTCTATGAACCAAAAATTGTGAGATACCGCATCAATGAAGAAACTGGCAAAATCGTAGATAAAGAAGCATTGTGTCCATATTGTCCCGTTGACGTAACGAATGGATTGGATAAATGCTTTCATAATATCAATATGTCACATTACATGCATCATGTTTGCAAAAATCATGGTGTTTTCAGTACTGGTGAAGAGATGCCTGTTCCAGCATTTTGTGAAAAAGGTAACAAATATTATTCATACTGTTCCACTTGTGGTGAATACCAGAAACTTTCAATTCGTCTAGCTGCTGACTGTACAAAAGCCAACGATAATGGGCTTATTAGTTACTTTCGACATCAGTATAAAGAACATAATAGAACTCGTAAGATGCGGAATGCAACAGAGAAGGAAGCACTTCAACGATGGTACTCTGAGTCGACATCGCCTCTAATCTACGAACCTGAAATACCTTGCGAGTGAAAACATGTGTACACACTTTATGAAATTACTTATTTAATCATGCAACACTTAATTATCAGTCCACACTATATATGTTGAACAACTAAATCATACCAGAGTGAACCCTTGACTTTGCATGAGACTGTTTGGTCTCTGAAATAGATCTGTTATCTTTACGGAAAGCGACGTCCGAGTGCCGAGCCACCTGTCGCCACTTCCCGATTAGGCAACTCCAAGCGGGTTGGCTGGAAACCGTTTTGTATCTTATAACGGACCCTCAATCCGCAAACCTTTCATGATTACATCTAGGACTAGTTTCATTACCGCAATCATGACACAAAGTGCTGACGTTATTATTATTGGAGCAGGTATTGCTGCAATCAAGGCTTCACTTGAACTTACCAAAGCAGGTATCACCAACATTGTACTCGAAGCGAGAGATAGACTCGGAGGTAGATTATGCACGGAGAAATTAAAGAGTGGTATCCCAGTTGATCTCGGTGCATCATGGTTTCACGATTGTTATGATAATCCACTTTTGAAAAAGTACTGGACAAGCAAGAAGATCGATTTTGTTTTTGACGATGGTGCCATTACTTTCTTTAACGAGGATGGAGCTATAAGTGCCAACGAACATTTGATGCCAATCTATGCTGAAGTGCAATGTTATTTGAAACATCTTTACGAGAAGATTCCACGTGAGCGTGATATTAGTATGAAGGAAGCTATTTACAACTATATCAAGGAGAAACGTTACACTCTTACTGAATATCAAATCAGACACTTGCCACAGATGGTAAGGTTCCTTGAAATGTGGATAGGTTCATCTTGGGAGATTTTAAGTGCTAGATGTATTGCTGCCGAAGATCACAAAGGTAGAGATGCTATGGTTCTCAATGGTTATGCTACAGTTTTTAACTATGAGCTTGATGAAATTGTTCAAGCTGCTGGTGCAACAAATGTTAATGAATTATTACGTGGGGAAAATCATGTTGTTTCAATCTATAAAAATAACGTTGTATACAAGATTGAATGGGATTCTAAAAAGAAACTGGTCAACGTTTACTCTAAAGAAGGAACTGGAAAAATTAACAAGTTCACTGCTAAATACGTTATTTTTGCTGCGCCTCTCTCCATTCTTAAACTGAGAGATCCTAAGGAAGTGGGTGCGATTGAATGGTCACCACAACTTCCACAGAAAATGCTTTCCTCGTTAGAAAATATCAGTTTCTCGAATCTCGGTAAGGTATTCTTTGAATTCCCTGACGTGTTTTGGAGTTTAGACAACGACAGGTTCGTTTCAATTCCAAATGTTGATGAAGACTATTTCAGAGCATGTCTTTTAGATCCAGAGAATGTAACCACTTATAAGTTTGATATCAAGAGAGAAGATACTCAAATTGAAGACTCTGATCCTATCCCTACTGGTCTTGACTACACGATTATTTTCCTTAACATCGCAAGATCCATTGGCAAACCTGTAATTCTTGCAATCACTTCTTCCCCACTTACTCAATATATTGAACGGAAAGACCCAGCTACTATTTTCCAAGTTTTCAAACCTGTCTTTGCTAGAATTACCGGTTTACCTTTATCAGTTATTCCAACACCAAAAGAGATCAAAACTTCTAAATGGACCTATGACCCATTCGCTCGTGGAAGTTACACTGGCATTACAGTGGGTGACGATTTCGAAACTTATTACAAGCAACTTGTGGATCCTAAAGAAATTTTTGACGGTTCCCAACGTGTTCGTTTTGTAGGTGAAGGTGTTATTGACGATGGTGCTGGATGTGCACATGGTGCATGGAAGTCTGGACTTAGAGAAGCTTCATACATTATCAAGCAAATGAAGAAGTCGAAATTGTAAACGTTTTCTCTTCACATTTTCCTTTTAGATAATTTATATATATCGAACAATTAGTAAGGCTGAAATCCACCACGACCACGAGAATCACCTCTACCACGAGGACCACCTCTACCACGGAATGAACCTCTTCCACGGAACGCACCTCTTCCACCTCTGCCACCTCTACCAGCACCTCTACCGCCTCTACCGCCTCTACCACGGAATCCACCTCTGCCAAAACCGGGCACATTAGTCCTCTTAGCACTTACTTTAAGTTCCCGTCCCCTCAAAAGCGTTTGGTCAAGCTTTATCGCTGCAGATACAGATTCCTGACTCGCAAATTCAACATATCCGTAGCCCATTGGAGTACCTGTCGCTTTATTAGTCAAGATGGTAATCCTATTGATCGTACCACAGTCTTTAAATACTGCATGAACCTCTTCTGGTGTCGCTGCATAGTCGATGTTCCCCACATGCACTGACCGTCCGTCAATTTCTTGTCTTTCCTGGATACTCAAATGTTTGTTCGTTTCTTCACTGTCAACAGCCATTGCTGCATCACCATCACCAAGCATCTCCTTCTGCATCTCATGCAGTTTTGCCGATTCCTGTTCCATCGCAGAAACCTGTGCCTTTAACGCGTTGATATCTGTATCAGTTGCTGCTGTTGCTGCTGGTGCTTCCTCATGAACAACGTGTGAGTTGAAGTTTACTTGCCCTGATTCACGTACAGGTACTGCTGATGTTGTCTCCTGTTGAGTACCTTCCACGTCCATTGCTGAGTCCATTGTGCTATACACTGGAAGAACAATATCAAGATCAACAGCAAATGAAGAGAAGTTTTCACGACGAGATATTATCATGTTGCAACAGAATGTTTTGTCGCGCTATACTGCAACATTGATCTTCGCTAGACAAGTTTCATGTCATATTTAAAATGGCTTACACTGTTTCCTTCTGTGTAAAACACGAGCATGCAACTGTTTACGCTGGTGCTGCTGCTTAATGCTGTTGTTGCTTCAATTATCTCTGGGGTGCACAAGGACGAAGACACTCCAACAGTGCCGACGGTATCGATAATCGACGTTTTATCTGCCAACGCCTCCTTTTCGACATTGCTACGAATATTGCAAAGGAGCGATCTAATTGACTATTTGAACGAAGTAGGTAATGTGACTTTTCTGGCTCCAATCAATGAAGCTTTCCATGAACGTGGTATCCCACCTGACGCTAAATTGACAATTGACGAAATCAACAGGTTCATAATTGACGAGCCGCTTTTACGCGGAGATATCAGCGGTGTTAAGATAATGTCGACATTGAACTCACAAGGATCTCCCTACGTGGAAGACGTGCATATTCCGATCTTGGTTGACCATCGTCATGATGACGATGATAGGGAAAGTTATAAAATTGAAAACGCTAATGTTATTTCTGATGATATCTACCTTGGAACGTACAATAACGTTGTGTTGACTATTGATCAGCTATTACTAGACCCTAAAGAGTCTGTATGTGAGTATTTCGGGAATGCATTGGACAGAGATACGGGAAAGGAACGATTCAAAACATTTAGTTCTTTCCTTATATCTGACAGAACGTGTGATTCATTACAGATGACCAACATGACATTATTTGTACCATCTGACGATTCACTCCCTTTCAACCGCATTGAGCGCAAGTACCTTTTGCATGTTAGAGGGATCAAAGATAAAGAAAAAATTGTGAGGAATTTCCTGGTAGACGGTATGTATGGAGGAAGTTTGGGTAATACAAGTGTAACTAATTGGAACCATGACACGATGGTGCTAAGTTCAGTTCATGAAGGAGGTGAGATTGTTGTTGATGGTATTGTACATGCTAAAACTTCCAATTATTTACTTGCTGATGGGATTGTACATTATTTCAGTAATGAACTGTTCGATTATGATAAGAGTACGACGTTCCCTCAATTTACTGCTCGTAAGTACCTCATTGGTCTTGATTTAGAGGATTTCGTTGATGAAGTTGATTTTAGGCGATTATCAACACTTATTGATGATCCCTCACTTGAGCAAACTATATTTGTTTCCAATGATTATGCGGTAATGAACAGTTTACAAAATCAGATGTTGTACCATTTTGTGGAAGGTTGTGACGAACTTAATGGAGCTTCTAAACTTTTAACGACCAAATATTGTTTTTCAGATACACAATTTTGTCAAAAGGTTAAACTACAAAGGGATGATGACGATCCACAAAAGTTTATCCTCAATGGTAATGCAGAGATTATCAACAAAGATCCTATTCGTGTGGGGAACACGTCGATATATATCATCAACGATGACATTACGCCACCACCTAAACTACAAGTTGCTATTGCATCTGAATTAACAGATCATGGCAAATCAATCACATTATTCAAACGATTTGGTCTTCTCAAGGAGCTATCTCGTGGTACATCATCAACGAGCACCGTACTTTTCCCCAAAACGCAACTCTGGAACGACCTTGATTTAACATTTGATTACCTCCTTGCACATGAAGAACTTCTCAGTGAAGTTCTTTACAATCTCGTTATTGATGATGCTGTCCTATACCACAACTTTGAAGGTACACAAACATTTCTTACACACGCTGGTCAGACTTTGCATGTTTCAAGACTCAACGACACTACATTAATCTTAAATGGTACAACGAATATTGAAATATCACTTGACTCGGAGATTCTATTTTCCAATGGTGTAGTTCACCCAGTTGAGAATGAGCTACCACTACCATCAACATTGCAAGTGTCTGTCGGGGATTTAGTTGAATCATTGGATAGTGAAGAATTCCTCCGTATTGTTGAAGCTACAAACAGTACATTAGGAGGGTACTCTGTACTTTTACCACCATCTAACGCACTTCGTGCCGAAAATATCACCGCCGAGAGTAATGCAGAGTACCTTGAAGATCTCGTGCGATTGCATCTTATCCCAGAAACCTCGTTTGCTGCACTGGAAGCATGCTATGAAGGTAACAACTTAGCGAATATAAGCACGACATTGGAAGGTGCACATATCGCATGTCGACTTCTCGCTTCAGGTAATCTCATGCTTTCACTTGCTGAAGGTTCAGATATTGAGGTACGCGTTTTACGTCGTGGAAGGGCGATAGGGAGTGTCAACGGTACCAACGGTACCAGTGGTGGTGTTGGTGGTGTTTACCTTATTGACAGGCCACTTAACCCACAATGGCTTGATAGGAACAGTGGGAAGTTGTACCTTCATTTACCTATTGTTGCTATCCTCGTTGGTATACTTATTGGAGTTGTCCTTCTAATGATTGTTGTTGGATGTTGTCTAGTCATTACTGTTGGTGGTAAGAGCGGTGGTGAACCTCCTGTTGGTGTTACAGAGCATACACCATTGATTGTTGAGAGTGTACAAATTGAAGCTGAGGAGACGGGAGTCGATGGGAGGAACGGTGGATTTGAGAGTCAGTACTCGATGAACTCTTCAACGTCACCTATTGCGGTGAGGAATGAAGTTTAAGCATGTATAATTTAATATCTTTTATTTATGTACAAAGTTATAATTGAGAAGAACGTTTAAACATTTCAAGAAGTGCGAAATAATGGCCGAGTATACCGCCAATGACAAAGATATGCCAGATATTATGTGAATTACCAAACCAATCGACCCACCAAAGTGAAGTAACTCCATGGTTACAAGTATGAACTGGTGTTTTGCGCAGGTATTCGAGCAATAAACCCTTTTTATCCAGATCCAAGATTGTTTCATCACAGATTTCGAAATCGTCGATTTCTACATCAGTACGGAAACATTCAGGGAAGAAAGAACCGTAGAATACAACACCTAATCCATAACAAAGGAATGATTTTAGTATTGGAACGAAAATATGAACAGAGTAGCCCACACTGTGAACAAAACATGATGATAAGAATGATACCAAACCTAATAAAGCCAGTGAAACAAAGAACAGGATTCTCAAAATTCTTGACTCTGGTCTATCAAAGAACGGATGCCAAGCCATACCAACACCAACGATACCAGCGAAAACTGAGAATGCAATGAACGAGATTCTTAATTTTGGGTAGTCGTTCAAAGCTATATGTTCAGTTGTTATGATTGAAGAAGTAATGAGGATGGTGATACCTGTATAATCGAAGCAAGCGAATTTAGAACGAACTGAAAGGAACCCAATGTTTGTGTAACTATGCCAGATAACTGAACACATTAGGCAAATGAAAGCAGATGTTAAATAAAGGTAAACTATTGAATGATCTTGTAATGAAGGGCCATAAATTGAATAAATGTCTGTATTTGGATAATGGTATAAACCAAGGTAAATCATGAATGAAGCACCTAAGAAATGAGACCAAATATTAATTGATTCGTTATGCCATGAAAACATTGAAGTTAATGCAGCTAGGTGAGATTTTGCGAATCTGTAACCGAAGACTATAAACTTATTTTCTCTCCATTGGAATGGTAATTCGTAGAAAGTTAAATGTCGCTTTTCGGAAACTGTTAATGCAACATCGTAATTATATAGAGTTTCCTTTAATGCCATTAATCTTTCACTTGGATGAGTTGAAAATGGTGGTAAATTATGGTGTTTCTCGAAATCTGATAGACGTGCATTTAAGATTTGAAATGAATGTAATAATGAAGAATATGAAGTATCATTTTGATTTTCTTGTTCATAATAATCATCGATTATTTTAGTTAAAGGGTGTAAATTATGTTCTTTATTTTTAACAAGGTAAGATTTAACATTATTCAAAGTATCCCTAATTGAAGAATATGTTGGAGTGAATTTTTTAGCTGATGATTCGACATCAGCAGCTGATTGTGAGAGATATTTTTCAATTGATGATAACTTTGATTCTAAACTAATGAGACACTGATCGACTTTATTGAGGACAATTTTTTCAACAAGTTCGATATTCTGTAAGTCAGGATTAAGTGATTTGTGAATTTCCGAATCGTCTAACTCCATGACAGACTCGTTTGATTCTGCAGAAGCAGATCTGTTCAACCTGTTGACTAGTTCAGACATGGGTTGGTCAGATTAGAAGTACAAAGGCTATACAGAACGTGCAACTCCTCTATTCATTTCCATCCGATCAGAAAAAAGAATTCCGAGGTATAAAAAAAAGAAAATAGAGCAGTCACGTGCACACGCAGCTTTCAGAATCCTGCCCACTCAACACTGAAACAAACCATTTCACCTTCACCCCAACTACAAATGTCTTCTTCATCTGCTTCATCTTCACCTTCTTCGGGGTCACCACCGACAACCCACACTTTACGGACCCCTGTAGCTAATCTGGCCCTGTTGCAGAGGGCAAACAGGTCCACATCTTCTGTGGCGTAAGCCCTCGTGTCGACAACTTGGTGTGCATGGTATCGTAATGGATCACCAGGGTACGCAACAAATGAACCACCGAACCGCATACCATTGAGGACAGAATGTCCAAGTCGACGAAGATATGAGTACATTTTATATTCTCTTTGTAAAACTTGCAATGATTTACCTGAGTAAGTTAATGCAGTATGAGTTAAGGGGACTGAAGTTTTCATTGCAGTTGGTGTTTCCATGAAAACTATACGTTTCTCCCTTTCAAGTGTAGCCGTTGAATGTAAATCTGGAGTTGAAGCTGACCAGCGGGGGCCAGCACCTGCACGAGCACGAGCTGTTTCTTTCCGTTTCTCTGCACGCCAGTTATCAAGTGCAGTTTCATGCATTGAAGTTAATCTTAACTGTTCAGTTTGTGAATTACACCAGTTGTTAATTGCTGATAATGTAGTTGAACGACCGTCAATTAATTCAGCAATACCATGTTTAAGACACCATATTGTTTCAACTATGGATAAACGGAATGGGTAACCTAATAATGTATTTTGTTGTGGTGCTAGAGGTAATGTACCACTTAATTGACCTGAAATACCATATTGTACAGTCAATTTACGCATATCTTTATCATCAAAGATTAAAATGTGTTCACCATAACAATAGAGGGGGATTAGCGATGTCTCGGATGTTGGCGTTGGTGTTGGTGATGGTGTTGGTGATGGTGGTGAAGTTGAATTTGATATTGGTGATCCTGAATTCACTGAATCTACTTGTCTTAAAGGAGATTCGACATGTGGATTAGTCGAACGGATAAGTGAAACTTCTAATATTGATTCTTGTACATTTGCCAAAACTTTTGGTACAGGTGTTGCAAGTTGATTATTCATTAGGAAAGAAAGAAAGAAGGAGAGGAAAGATGTTGGATGTTTACGTAATTCTTTGATTTTAATTTTCACTTTATTTAATATTATACACTAAAATTTATATACACTAAATTTACACAACAATTTTCAATCTTCTTCACTACTTACATCACTTTCATCATCATCGTCATCATCATCTTCTTCTTCGTCACTACTCTTATCGAATTGTTTAAGTTTCTCCTTCAAAGCAGCAATTCTAACTTCTTCAACATCATTATTCTTTTTAACCTTACCCTTATTACCTATTAGATATTTGTATAATTTCAACAAAGTAGTATTATCTAAAGCATCCATTTCTAATTCTATTTCATCATCATCTTGTAAACCAGGTACACCTTCTTTAATTATAGTTATAACATTTTTCAATTGTTTATCATTGATATTTTGCATTGCTTCTGAAATTTCTTTCTTCATTTCATAAGAAACATGTTGTGGATAAATACTTTCATTATCTATATTACTATTATTACCACCACCACCACCTGAACCATTTTCAACTCTTTTCTTCCCTTTCTTTTTACCAACACGTTTACTCTTTTTCTTCAACCATTCTTTCCTCATTGCATCATATTTTTCTTGTCTCATTTTTTGTAAATCTTGAGTCATACGTTTGATATTAGCCAATAAGAATTCTATTGTTGGATCAGTAATTGAATTTATATCAACATTAAATTCTTCATCTAAATCATTATTATCATCTAAATCATCATCATCTTCGTCTTCATCATCATCATCTAATATTGTCCTTGTTGCCCATTTTTCATTGAAAACAGCTTCAAGTCTTTTACCCATACCATGAATAGCATTAGTTGGAGGATTAAATAAGAAACAATTATTGAAAACTAAACGTATATCATGTTCGAAATCACTTGCCTTCTCATAATCACCATTTGATAATTTATTTTGAATTGTACTTAAATCCATTGGTTCTTTAACTATATCGAAATAATTTGGACATTCCATTGCAATTGGATCAACGGGTTCCATGAATGGCCAAGAAATTGATTCATATTTTTTAGACATCAATTCTTTCAAAACTTGTTGACAAAATCTCAATTCTGCAAGATATTTCTTCTTACGTGGTCTTGTATCATATGGTAAATCTTTTGGTTTGGGAGGATGAATTTCCCTCTTTGGACGACCACTTGATAAATCTCTTCTAATTTTAGGTACACCATTTGAAGACATTGATTTACCACTAACAGTTGATCTTACATTAGCATTTGAAGATGATGATGGAGGTGGTTTAACCTCACGTGGTGGCATATTAAGCATATGTTTCTCGAAACTGGCATGTATATTACGAGCCATTTGAGAGATTGCCGAGTCCTTACCGTTGAATTTTTCACAGTTGGACACCATGAGTGCGAAGTCTGCAGCAAGCTCGTTGGGCGTTGCATACGCGTTGGCGCTGAGCTTCTTCTCCATGGTGGAGAGATCCATTGGGCGCTGGATGTAGTTGTAGTAGAAGGGGATGTTCAATTTGACAGTATCCACGGGGTGAAGGAATGGTGCAGCGTCTTTGAGACGTCGGATCGCCTTTATGGAGTTGAGAGCGTATTTCTTCTGATGCGGAGGGAGCGGGTCAGCAGGGAGATTGTTGAGATCGGGTTCAGAGGGGGGTTTCGGTGCAGGGGTCAGAGGTGCCGGTGGTTGATCATCTATCTTCTGTTTCTTATTGTTGTTGTCTTCAGTTTGTTGATCTTCCTCTAGTAGAAGGTGTTTAGAAGGCTCAGAGGGCTCAGCAGCAACAGAAGAAGAAGGCTCAGCGGGAGTGATAGAAGGTGGCTCAGCGGGTAGATCTTGTTCCTTTTCAAGTGTCTGCATTTGTTTTTGTTTTATTTTTGTTTTGTTTTTGATTTGATTCTCAGCAGAGCCGGGGGGGAGCGCGAAATTGGCAACTGGGGGGAGATTGGGGGGAGCAGAGGGGAAACAGAGGGGAAACCGGGGGGAGAAGCGAGAATTCGGGGGGGGAGAAAAGCGGGAAGGTACAGTTGCGGGCGAAAAGGAGGGCGAAAAAGAGGGGCGAGGGGCAGGGCAAGCTATTTATACGAGGCGTGCAACTCGCGCGCGACGTGGCGATTTTGGCGACTTTCGGCGACTTTTGGCGACTTTCGGCGTCGAGGGGGCGAGCTTTTGGCGAGCTTTTGGCGTTTTTACGACATTTTGGCGTTTACAAAAAGCGGAACGAAGCGGAACGAGTGAAGGTCGATCGGCGCGTCTATCGGCGCGGGCTGTTTTTTTGTGGTCTGTGTGGCTGGTGCCCCCGATCGACTGTTTTGTGGCTCAGCAAAGGTTCCCCAGACTATTTCATTCACCGAGACTTGACAAGACAAGAGAGCCACAACTACTTACAACTACAACGACAAGTAGAAGTACAACCACCACTAACTACAATACCATCACATCAACAACAACCATGATGCGTTCTTTGCGCCCTCTGCGCTCTCTACGCTCTCTACCCACTCTACCATCTCTACCCCTACGTTGGCAACCACTGCCTCCACCCAAACAGCAACCTATACGCCTAAACTCCCCCCACATTTTATTGCGTCATTATGCAACTCCACCACCATCATCATCACCACCAACACCGTCATCATCATCGAACAAACCAAACCTAGTCACTTCTTCAAAACCAACTACTGCAGGTCCTTCTCTGCCCAGCGTCTCTCAGCTGAAAATAATCGCTGATTTGCTAAAATACCTTTGGCCAAAGGATAAACCATGGGTGAAATTTCGTGTTGTTACTGCTCTGTCACTCCTTATTGCCGCTAAACTACTCAATGTTCAAGTACCTTTCTTCTTTAAATCAATTATTGATCAAATGAATATCGACTGGCATACTTTCTCCGAATCTGCAGCTGCTGCTCTCGGTGACAGTCCTTTGGCTAACACCATTATTGACAACGCACCAGTTCTACCTTCAGCTATAGTTGCCCTTATTCTAGCTTACGGTCTAACCAGATTTGGTGCTGTTTTATTCGGTGAATTGCGTAATGCCATTTTCGCTTCAGTTGCTCAAGGTACAATTCAAGACGTTGCAAGGTCAACTTTTGTCCATTTACTCAATATGGACCTCGCTTATCATTTATCACGTCAAACTGGTGGGTTAACTAGATTTATCGAAAGAGGTACAAAGGGTATATCTTACGTTTTAACAGCAATGGTTTTCCATATTATACCAATCACTTTCGAAATTTCTGTCGTTTGTGGTATACTTACTTACAATTATGGTTCATCATTCGCTGCTGTTACCTTAATTACAATGCTTGCTTATACTATTTTCACCATACGTACAACTACTTGGAGAACAACTTTCCGTCGTGCTGCAAATAAAGCAGATCAACAAGCTGCTTCAGTTGCACTTGATTCTTTGATAAATTATGAAGCTGTTAAAATTTTCAATAATGAAGCACTGCAAACTCAAAAATATAATAATGCATTAACTAGTTATAGAGATTCTTCAATTAAAGTTGCAACTTCTTTAGCTTATTTAAATACTGGTCAAAATTTGATTTTCACAACGGCTTTAACAACAATGATGTATATGGCTTGTCATGGTGTCGTTGGTGGTTCATTATCAGTTGGTGATTTAGTTCTCATAAATCAATTGGTTTTCCAACTTTCTGTTCCATTGAATTTCTTAGGTTCAGTTTATAGAGAACTTAAACAGAGTTTATTAGATATGGAAACTTTATTCAAATTACAAAAGCAACCAATATTAATCAAATCAAAACCAAATGCACCACCAATTAAAATTACTAATGGTGAAATTAAATTTGAAAATGTCAATTTCTCTTATTCCAAAGGTCGTAAAATTTTAAATAATTGTTCATTTACTATACCACCAGGTAAGAAAACTGCAATTGTTGGTCCTTCAGGTAGTGGTAAATCAACGATTTTACGTTTATTATTTAGATTTTATGATATTGATAATGAATCTAAATTATCAAGTTTAAAAATTGATAATCAAGATATTAGAGATGTTGATTTAGATTCATTACGTCATCAAATTGCACTTGTACCTCAAGATACTCCATTATTTAATGCAACATTACTTGAAAATTTACGTTATGCAAAACCTTCAGCAACAGATGATGAAATTAATGATATAATTTATCGTGTTAAATTAGATAAATTAGTTTCTTCATTACCAAATGGTGTTCATACAATTGTTGGTGAACGTGGTTTAATGATTTCAGGTGGTGAAAAGCAAAGAGTTGCAATTGCTCGTGCTGTACTTAAGAATTCTCCAATTATTGGATTAGATGAAGCAACTTCTGCACTTGATACTGCAACTGAACAAGATATTTTACGTACTTTAAAAGATGTACTTGCATCTGATACTCATTCAAGAACAAGTATTTGGGTTGCTCATCGTTTAAGAACAATCATGGATGCTGATAAAATTATTGTACTTAAAGATGGGTCAGTTGTTGAAGAAGGTACTCATAAAGAACTTATTAATAAAGGTGGTCAATATTCTCAAATGTGGGAAATTCAAGAAACTTTTGAATCTGAAGAAGCTGAAATTGAAGCTGAATTAGAGAACGTTGAAAAGGCTAAACTTGAAAAATTGAAAAAAATAAATCTTTAAATCAAATTTATAAACTGCTTATTTATATAATTTTATTCCTTTCAATTCAGGGAATAATCGACATAATATTAAATCAATCACTTCTTGTATAAAAATTGTATTTATCCTTCTATACTTAACAGCATCAATCATAGTAGTAATTTTCCTTTCAATATCTTCAATTCCTTCATTAGAATCAACAAATATTTTCCTTAATTTACTGTTTTGTAAAAAAAAACGTATTTTCTCCTCATTTCGTATACGAATAATTTCAATTTCATCCATTGTACTAGGTACATAACGTGGTTCAGGTGCAAATTTATCATCTAATGGGAACAAAATATGTCGTAAAGTATCAATTGAATAACCAATATTACCAACTGTCAATATATTCTCATAAACACTCCTTTTCAAACAAGCATTTACAAATCGTTTAATAATTTGGAAACTCATCAAAGCAAATCCTAAAATATGTAAAAATGCCATACTCAATGGGAATCTCTTCATACAATTCGTCAAATAATCAACAAACTCAATCAAAGGTATCAAATGATCAAATGTGAGTAATTCATTCTTAGCCTGTACATCATATTGTGAATCAATAACAAAAAATTCAAGAACTCGATGAAGTTTGGACAAGAAAGTATCATTCCCTTTCACTTCATCCTCCTTTGTCAACTTCTCAGCTAATTTACCAATAATTCCCCATAATGTAAAGTTATCACAAACACTTTCAGTAACACTACGCAGAGCTACCCCATCAATAAGACTCACAACAAATTCTCTTGAAACTCTAGAATTAAGTACTTCTTGTGGGAACAATTCTCGTACTATACCATGCACGATAACTCGTCTGTATTTCCCCAATGTTTCCTCATCGCCAAGTCCATTACCGTACCTTTCTAACCACACTTTCTCCACTTCATCTTCCTCAACTCCAGGATCGGATAAAACTTCTGAAATTCTCATCAAATGTTTCCTTACCAGTATGGGCAAGTCTACAATAAGTACCGCTACAAGTTCATCCTGTGCAACAATAGCTCGTTCTTGTAACGCTCGACATACATGTGCAAACAAATACACTAATTCTTTTGTAAACTCAGCACGTCCACCAAGCTGTAATGATTCTGAATACCATCCAAATACAAAATTCTTCAACAATAGGGCAAACAATGCGTATAGTTTCACATCTAGCTCATTGGACATTGTAAGTGGTGGCAATACATCCTGTTTCCCAATTGTATCTTCCCCAAACAACACTCTATACGTCAACTCACGCAAATACTCTGAACTATCATCATTTAATACTCGTAATGTACTCACTTCACCACCAGCAGTCTTCTTCACTTTCTTCACACGTATCTTGTGCACCACAATACCCATACAAAGAAGACTTGATAGATCTAATATATTAACGCGAAATGTCAACAAACCTGTTACTCTTCAACATCAACTTTTCAACATAAATATATATCACCATGTCAAACCATTCAGACGACGATGATGCCTTGTTTGAACAACTAGAAGCAGAACTTGAACAGGATGGTACCTTTGATTACTACCGCAATGAGAAAATTCGTGCACATAAAGCCACATTGAAAAGGAAATCTAACCTAGCTACAAGATTCCAATGTTATCCTAATGAGAAACCATTACTTGAGATATTATCTGACCGAACTGCACGTGATAGTGATTACCTATTAGTATTTGCCAATGAGACATTCACTGCATGTCAACATCTAATGCACATATTACGTTCAGTTGTCCAAGAAAGCTCTGGTACATACAAAATTTACATAGTTGATGCGGTGAACGCACCTTTCCTCACACAGAAACTTAACGTTAAAACATTGCCTACAATGGTACCTTTCAAAAATGGCCAGTCCGGTCCTGCCAGGGTAGGACTGCATGGTCTCCTTGAAGACCCGGTCAATGTAGCGTCTGTATGTGAAGAGTACGTTCAGCAGTACATTGAGAGTTGTTTCCCAGATGAAGAGGAAAGCGAAAGCGAATGAGAAATTTAAGCGAGTATTTTTTTTTCCCCTGGTTGATTTTTCAAATTGCACGCAAAGTTTTGCAAAATTGAAGAAGTGAACTTTTTGAAGATTTGCGAGCTTTTCGGGTATTTCTTCGCGACGTTAGCCGAGGGGAGCGAGCCGGGATTTGAGGGATTTGCTCACTTCCTCGGGGACTTCTGTATCTGTAACTAGTCCATTATACATCTTTATTACATATTTGTTTAATCAATTATANGGTATTTCTTTGCGAGGAAGAAGGGGGAATAGCCGAGGGGAGCGAGCCGGGATTTGAGGGATTTGCTCACTTCCTCGGGGACTTCTGTATCTGTAACTAGTCCATTATACATCTTTATTACATATTTGTTTAATCAATTATAGAAATTGCGATAACCAGTTTATCATCTTTAATTAATACTTCAAAGGCTGTTCAATCAGGTTTACCTGTTAAATTCCATCATGGACAAGAATTACCAGTTGATCATGAAGATGCAACAACGGAAGCCACCTAAAAGGTTCATCTGACTCTATGTGGGAGGTTATTCCAATAAAATAATATTGAAGGTTGATGCTACTGAGGAAGTCGAGTACCCCTTCATAGTGAAAAAAGTATAGGTCCCTCCTTTAGTTGGGTCATTGCAATATACGCATGGTGAGACAAAGGACTTGTTTAGTAGCTTTACATGATGAACTTTGTATGATGTTGAATGTGTAGATTTGAAACTCTTCGTAATAGCTTAGACCGTGTTTTTAGTCCATTAGCAAATTGTATCCTTCAAAGCCAGATTTTCAGAAATCTCTTCGAATAATGACAAAAGGAGTCGGACACACTTCTGTCACTGCTACCAGTATACTGTCAGCTTTTGTGTACATGTATGTCATGAAAAGGATGGGTTTAGCCATTTCCTATTGGGAAAAGCATATCTCTCTTCCAGAAAAAGCATGGCACCGACTATCAGAAAGAATATCCAAGCTGCATAACCATCACGTCCTGTTCAATGAGGTATTCAAACTTCATGTAGGTCTACTAAACAAAGCCTTTATTCCATCTTTTGTTTTATGTCACGACAAATCCAAAAGAGATCTCAATCACATTTACTTCCAATGCAAAGGGTATATAGTCAACTCTCTCAATAAATTCGACACATAAATACGGACATGTGTCAAAAAGTTGTCAACGTTATGAGTCTGCAAATAAATTCTCAGTGTTGAGATTGTGGTGACTCGGCATTGTATTGTCCATTATATTGTCCTATTGAACATCAATTTATCTTCAGTTTCATTTTGAAAATAGTCCTTGTTCGACTTCATAAAGTGTTCCTTATGGGACAATTCCTCGTATACACTTGACTACAAATGAACCATTGATTGTTCAAATGCTCTTATTTATGCCAAAGATAAATTACCGCGTAAAGCACAATTCCACTCACTTCTTATGATTATCCCATAAGTGATAACCATCAAACTATATTGTTAAGTTACTTTCGGATTTAGCCAACTGCCGGCGATAAGGGCCCAAAAATTGAATCTTTATAAATAGGCGCAAAATTTATTTTTCAACAAATGGTCGGATGGTCTAGTTGGTTATGGCATATGCTTAACACGCATAAC
>SELW01000371.1:0-30345 GCA_004931855.1 Pichia inconspicua
TGCCATCAGCTATTAGTTAGCTCTTCGGGAACTTTTGGTTCCTATTTAGGTTACATACTTGTACACCAGGATGAAGTGTATGTATACAAAATGAATGGAAAATGTTATACCGACGTGAACTATGTATTTACTTAACACGATTGTATATTATAAATTCAACCAGGAAAGGAAAAATAAGATTGTATAATATTAACTCTGCCATTTTGAAAAAAATACCATATTGTACAGCTTTTGGTAAGAGAATACTAGAATGATAATGTGCTTTAACTCAAGTAATATCTGTAGAGTACTCTTTCTTTTGTGTATGAGAGTTTTAAGAGGTTAGATGTCATGTGTTCTTTTTAACAATTGTCTTTGTATATCAAGTGGCATAATTATATGTATGATCAGTTTCTCTATAAAGAATCCTACTTAGTTAATTATTCTTACATGTTACAAAAGTCTTTGCTGAGATGAGACGGGTAGCTTATCAAGTTGATCTAATAAACTAAACTCAGGACAACTTTAGGAATAGACTAAGACATTTCATATTTGATAATTGAAAGTTTCTCAAATAATAACCGTCTATGATTTCATTAAGTTCATCTGTCAAAGACTCTGCCCATTTGTGTATATTGTTCTCATTTATATTGTTTGTGTTCGAAGAGTTGCAAGAATTTGCCAGTTCCCAAATTTCATGATTTAGCTCATTAAGAATCATTATTGCTTTCTCTTTTGATGCTTGATTGAATCCAGTTACTGTCAGTACCGCTGTTTTCAATTTTTCAATTACTAACATTTGTATCCTTCTCTTTATATAGTAGGCATCAGTAACACTTGAGAGTTTGGAAACAATTGGTAAGCTCAGCTCATCTTCCGGTGAAAAAGAAGCAAGATTAGTTTCATCATTGTTGACGCTTAGATTTATAAGCATACTATCATTTGCTATGAATGTTTCAGGTGATGATAGTTTCACATCTAATTTGACATTTGATTCAATGTTCAATTGATTGGCCTTTATCTTAACATGGCTACATGCCAAAGTTGTTTTCAATTGCGAGGACAAAGAATCATCTGTTGTGTCAACTTTCAGTGAAAAAAACAATGATTTCTCTGAACCCGATGGAAGGTTCCTCAAACTAACTTTGTATTTGTTATCATATTCTGAGTCCACGTTTTTTGTTTCAATCATATCACATGGTGACTCAAAGCTTGTCAATTTAACAAAATTTGGGAAACTAATGTCTACATTTAGCTCCTTAATAGTGACTTTGTTCAGCTGACTGATCTTGCCCTGCAATGTTTCTGCCAATGACTCAAAGTCCAGAGCAATATCCAATGTTATGGTGTCTTTATACCTAAATGGTAAAGCACAAGACTCTTTCAGATAATAGTTAAGCGTTAGGATTTGCTGAGGCTCAAATCTAAACTCGTCTGCAAGTAGTATGTAATCAAGCTTTGCTTTATACTTTTCGCATAATTGTGCTATCCTGCTACTCAAGTCAAACCCCCCATTTTTGCTTGAGTCAAAAAATGGATTCTCAAACTTTGTTGCTGGTAAATTTATTCTTTCCATTGAAAACAATTCATCAGAGACACATATTACTTGATTCAAAGAATTATTGTCGGGTTTGAGATAATTAAAGCCTAACTTTGCCAAAATTTCAACATATTTCCAACATTGCTCCCATTGAGAATTTTTACTTTCACTGTCCTCACTAGAAATAACATCTTCGGTTATAGAGTCAATTATATTTTTCCAGCCCTGCCAACTTTTACCAATACAGCCATAATAGTTACCAATTTTATTCATCATGTTTTTTCGGTTGCCCAAAAACACTACTCCCAAGTCCGTACTTACACTGATACCATCTATAACCATCTTCAAGATTTTTCTGATTGCTTCAGCGTATTGGTAATTTTCTAGTCCGTAATCTTCTGAATTCACAAGCGGTAAAGTGAGTATTACTGTTTTTGAAATAGGGTCGGGACGTAATATTTGGCGTTTCAAAAATTTAGAGGGCAGATCTAATCCTTTTGATGTAAGGGTGTTGACTATTTTTATATCTTCGGGAATGAGATCATTATCTTCCGTATTTTCAATTAAGTGCCATGCGTTGGTAGATGTCTGAATCAACGGAATTGAATCAATTATATTGTAGTTTTTGGTCAGCTTTGTCAATACAACGAACCATTTATGCTTCAGGACTTTATTTTTAGATGTTAAAGTAAAGCTGGATAATTTGATAGAATTGAAGTTCAATATTATATTATCATTGTTTTCAAAAATTGATGATATGAAAATTTCAGAGTTCAACGTCTGATTTAACAAGATGTTGTCACCAATTTCATTTATCACGATAATAGCATATTCAAAAAGGAATATTTGACAATTCAAGAAGCAAGTTTGATTAATTGTAACATCCATTATATCAAAAATTATAAGACCCCCAATAAGAGAAAAATCCAACTTTGCCAAAGGAAAGCTACTCTCAATTTTTCCCACTATATAATCCGTAATCTTGTTTTTACCAATCTGATTCTTTATCTGCTCAATTCTATTTGTTTCAAGTGGGGTCTCGAATTCTGTGGTGGATATATTAAGAACACAGCCAAGTTCAACATCACTTTCAATTTTGTTGATAGTTGTGAATTCTGGGGCAAAACTAATTTTGGCAAGCTCCAGTTCTGTATTGAAAGATGACATATTATGTTTTTTTCGAGAGCTGTGAGCCGTGTCTGTTGAAACTGGTGTAATGATTCTGTCATTTTGGTCCCAAAAATTCATACCTATTTGGCTTTGAGGAGTGACAGGATCGTCTTCAATTTGACTACAGTTCGAGTCGTCATTTGAATCGATTAACGAGATTGTTTGTGATTGTATCGTATCATCAAAATATATGCCATCTTCAAAAGTTGCATCAACTAGACTCTCTTTCAATGTGGTATCTTCTTGGACATTAGCTAAACCAAGATCTGTTATGTTGAAGTTATCTTTCTCACTGTTGGAAAATGTTGTGTTCAGGCTACTGCTTTTGATGGGTTTGAAATCAGTATCTACCTTTGACAATAACCTAGAGCTCTTCAGATATGAAACTATACTTTCATCTGCAGAAGAAACTTCTAACTCACATGTCGGACACACAATTTCACTTTGCATAGAATTTATAGACAAACTTTCAAACAAATTCTGGGGACAAATCATTTCAGACAAGCATTCATAATGGATACTATGACCACAACTTAGATCAACAATTCTTTCACCTTCAAAAATATAATGTAAGGACTCATTGCAAAAGGAGCAAGTAAACGATTCTGGAACATTTTTCTTTTTTTGAACAGTTTTAAACTGATGAATTAGAGTGATATTCAAATCGCCGAGCAATGCATTTTTAGCATAGGAAGAAGTGTTCAGAGCAGATTTATCGTATGGAGAACCTGCAATAGAACTTTGATCTGTTTTGACTGATAATGGAGTTGAAAATGATGAAAAAGTTGTTTGTATGGTATTAGTGGAAGCACCTGAAATATTCAGTTCTTTAGGTATACTTCTAAAATGTAATGGGCTGTTTTCCATAATACTTCTCGATAGAAAGGTTCAAATAAGCAGACCTATAAAAAGAATTCATTTCTAAAAGTTCACTTAGATTCTTTAGTAACAAGTATATCTTTCCATCTAATGATTGGAGTCTGCTGGGGACCAAAAAAGTACACACAGCCATGTTTCAGATTACGTCCTGATCTTCAAAGTTTTCCAAACCAAATTGCGAATGTTTCAAACACAAAACTGTATAATATAATCGTATTACACACTAAATACAAGATCAATAAAAGTGCAACAGACATCAGATGAGTAAAATATATCAATCACGACTTTGCCACACGTCTTCACTACTACCTCGTTTGAGTTGCTCAACTAACCTTTTTTTGTAAAACTCTTGAACATTTACCTCTTTCACATCTTGCATATTTAGTGAATTGGAAAAACAGAAGTTTAGCTTTTCAGACTGTTTATCACAAAGAGTGAAATCACCGTATCTGTAATAGTTTCTAATTTGACCACCCAAAGACATGCATTGCATCAATTCATCAAGTGCAGTCATACATGACATTTCTTTGGGAAACTTGTTCAGTTCTAAAGATTCTGCTCTTTCACTGGCTTTTTCTCTAAGCGAATTGTTCTCCTTACTTTCATCTGTTAGCTCAGTCACGATTGATTGGATTTGAGAGGTCTCAGAAACCAAATTCGAAGAGTCTGAGCTTACCACTTCGTTAGTTGGTTGGTTATCATTTTTGTTTTTATTCCAGAACATATCAGTGACTAACACAAATTGAATGTCTGTTATATAAAAACAGGAAATGTATCTTCCTTGTGTAAAGAGTCACTTATATAATTCGTTTTTGTGAAATAAATTGATGAGATCAACGAGCGAAAAAAAAGAACGCAGCTCAATCTTTAAACCTATGTTACTATCAGAGTATCTCTACAACAAACAAATTATTCGGTGACTATACGAGTTATATATATATACATTCTTTTCTATCTTTAATCGTTCTGAGAGCATTCATTTACACTTATAGCAAAACCTTTAATTTGCCATTAGTGAAGTGTTTTCATTCAAATTGTGAGAATCAGTAGATAGTGTAGACTTAGTCGACACATGGGTTTCCTCCACTTCTGTTTCTTCGTCATTGTCTTCTCCATTGTCTTCTCCAGACTGTTGAGTACTTACACACTCTTCACCATAAACTTTACTCATACCCAATTCAGAAACAGCTTGATTCATTTTATCGTAGACTTCGTGAGTTAGTTTTGTCACATCGTCTTTGGTCAAACCCTCAGTTGGAATTGGATCTAGAACCTTTATATTGATTTCACCTCTATTAAAATTGTATTCTTTGAGAGAATATATGTTGGAGGTGTTCGACACAACTAAGGGTATTATAGGAATTTGCGCCTGTACTGCCAAATGAAATGCACCTTTTTTGAAAGGTAGCAAGATTGGCTTATTTGAATAAGATCTAGTACCCTCAGGGAACATAAACAAACCGCCTTTATTAGTTTTAAGCTTATCAAGTGCTTTATTCAAAGTTTGAATTGCACTCTCTTTGTTAGATCTGTCTAGGAAAAAAGTACCTGAGGCACTCATGAACCATCCAAGAAATGGAATGTATTTTAGTTGCTTTTTTGCTGTAACAACACATTTCTTTGGGAAAATTCTACCTAACATGTAAATATCTAATTCTGATTGGTGATTGGAAATCAATATAGCAGGTAACTTTTCCAAAAGTTCTGGTCTGTCAATATTGATATTTGTACCCATGATAAAACTAAATAAATTATAGTAGAATCTAGCAGTACTCCATTGGGAGATATCCTTTTTACCAATAATGGTAAGAAAAATAGAGCTCAAAAATCCATAAGTTGCACTAATAAGTAATATGTTTAGGGCAACGACTCCCTTTGTGATAAACTTGAACTTCTTTAGAAGTTTTCCGACAAATGACATGTCTTTGTAATTGACAGAACTGTTGTTGACACCTTGAGATACCACAAAGGAGCAAACAATAACAATAGCAGTATTTAGCAGCCACAACTTGAGATATTTAGGTTGTTTAATGTGTTGCAAGAAACACCGAAAACCAAGAAGGAATGAAAACTGATAGTTTAGAGACTTAATATTGCAACCAGCAGGTGGCTTCACCATTTCAGTCCCTCGCAAGCGCTGAGCGTTTTCTAGAAATTCTCGCAATACAACACGTTCATTAACTAATACTAAATAGTTACAGCTGGAATCATATTGATAATGTAGTTGACATTAACAAGTACACATATGTGTATAAAAGCGATGCATAGTTCTATTTATATACAAGGATATGACAATTCGGCAAAAGAGTGTTAGCAAATTTACATTTTTCTGTCGATTCTATTCAACTTTCTTGCTGTCTTTGCGTTTGTCTTTGTTCTTTGACCTCTAACAGGCAAACCCATAGAATGTCTTAAACCAGTGTAAGAACCGATTTCTCTCTTCATCTTGATATTGGCTCTAACTTGTGACAATAACTTAGAATCAATTGTCATTTCTGATAATTCCTTAGTGACAGCCATCGTTTGTTGTTCTGTGAGTTGATGCATGCGCATACCAGGATAAAATCCCAATTTAGAGCAGATTTGAGTGGCAGTTTCAGTTCCAATACCGTAGAAAGTCTTGGCAAGTCCAATCTGTTGAATAATTAAAAAAAACGTTAGTATTTGTCGAAAAAATGGATAGTATCAAAACAAAATGCATACATTAATCAAATATTTTCCTTTAACAGCTTTACCTAGAATGTGAACAACCATGACTATATGATTTTGTGTTGTTGGTGTTACCTTTGATAGCTACATCTATTTTGGATATTATCATATCGATGAGATTGAATTCATGTAGCGAAAATAAATTCAGGACAACCCCGGGTAATTTATGGTTGATATAGCTACACAATCTAGCTATACACTACTTCTATGCAATTCTTGTTGAAGATGTGAGAACTCCATGCTGACATCCAATCTAAGTATAAGTAGTAGTCGAATCAAACCAACAGTAGATATGAAACTGGCTACCCCAATCGGAACAACAGCAAAAACAACCAAATTATAGTAATCAATTTTACGTGCCACTCCACAGTTGGCAATATTTGTTGATGTAGATGTAGATGTTGACGGTCCACCACTTACTTCCCGACTATTTGTACTGTTAGTACTTTGATCTTGACTTTCAGCTCGAGACCTACTCATTTCAACACTTAAGGTTTCCAATTTTTTCATCTTTTCTTGCATTAACAAATTATTTGACATGAAACATTGAACAATGAAAATAATTGTTAAAATACAAGAGATAAGTATCCATACTGTTAGACAAAAACTATTTTCATTATTATTGAAAGTATAATGAACAATTTCTATAATCATAACAATTATCAAACTCATACTTAAAATTCTTATAATTACAGCTTGGATTGCATATATTACCATCCATCGTACCATA
Organism: Pichia inconspicua; assembly: GCA_004931855.1. Classification (NCBI taxonomy): domain Eukaryota; kingdom Fungi; phylum Ascomycota; class Pichiomycetes; order Pichiales; family Pichiaceae; genus Pichia; species Pichia inconspicua. Next base: position 7,008 of record SELW01000371.1, read on the forward strand.
AAACCATCAAGAATCATATATGATAATAATGCACTAACCAAACACCATAAAGCTGCAAGGAAAAATTCTGTTGCTCTAACTGAAACGACATTTTCATACGGATTTTTCATCAACTTGTACCATTGTATCAAAATAACAATAAGATTTTTCAAAATTGAATAAATAGGTACGTCCCTGCATATCGTAACAATAATATGTTGTCTAACATTCAATCTATTTAGACCATATTTTTTCAATCTATTTCTTTGTTTGTATAGATCTTCCATTGCAGTAGATTCTAATCCGTAGAGTATATTTCGACTCTCTTGATTAGGTTGTAAATGATTGTTAGTTGTTGAATTATTTCTTGATCTAACATTCGGAATAAAATTATGATTATTGGGGAATCTATTATTTGTTCTATTTGGTCGGTTATCATCTGTTACATATCCAGGTAATGACTCGTTAATATAACCATTATTATTTCTATTTCGGAAACTAAAAGTCGGATCAATTTCTATTTCAATTTCTGAATCTGTGGGCGGAGGATGATTTGCATATTCCGAATCTGAATCAAAACTAGTTTGACCGTTCAAATTATACCTAGAGCTCAACCCAGGCATTCGTTATTTTGCTTTTGCCTAGTTGTTGTCATCAGCAGAACAGCTTTAGTTAATTGTTGCTCAATTTCAGGTATTTTTTCAAAAAAATAAATGGGATTCATAATTTGAAAACGCACTTCAACTTTCGATAGTAGTACACAGATCGAGCAATCTGATATATAGCAATTACCATCTGCATAGAGCTAAAAACACATTTACATGTGTTTAAGTGTAAAGATATCGATATAAAGTTAAAGTATATAAATTTCAGCTTCTACAATATCAAGTATAGAACGATGCAAGCAACTGAGACTTCAATAATTGCTAAATGTGTAGATGTCTGATTATTTTCATCAGATATTCATAAAGCTTCTAATTGGTTGGAGATTTCATCCAATTCTTCAACAGCCTTCTTATACTTCTCTTCTAATTCATCAAACTTAGTTTCTAAATCTGATTTCTCCTTTTCTAATGCATTTAATTTATTTTCTAAAGTTTCAACTTTAAGATCGGATTCTCTAAGTTTAGCAGTAGTTTCTTGTAAAGTTTTGTCAGAATTTTCAAGTTCTTCTTCAAGCATTGCATTCTTCTTTTGAATGTTTTCATTAGAAGTTTGTAAATTAGTGGAATCACCAGCTAGTTTTTTGTGATTTTCTAATTCAGTTTCATATTTCTCATTTTCTTCTTCCAGTAATTGATTCTTTGTAGTTAGAGCTTTAATTTCATGTTCCTTTTCTAATAATTCTTGTTCTAATTTCTTTACTTGTTGTGCAGCTTCATCGGCTTTTTCTTGCCATGATTCAGCATCAAGCTTTAATTTTTGCATTTTCTATAGGACTCAAAATGTTGAATATGTTAGTAAAGGATTCATGAAGGCAAGGACCACAGCAAAGTTGAGATTGAATGAATCTATTCAATCAATGTGCAGATTATGTATACATACTTCTCTTAACTTATCCATTGTTCAATAATTATTCTGTTGAGTTGGCGTTGTAACAAGGAAAAGGAGTAAAAGACAAGTTATAAAGTAATCCTTAAGTAAGACATCCATGAAACAACAACAACTTGATCTGATGCAACCGCCCAGTGCAAGAATTCGCGAGCTGGCTTAAGTAGATCTCTCGATCAGCCAGCAATTTCTTGCACACATGTGAGCTCGCGTGTCCAAATTCTAGAAATATTGCTAAGCGTAATGTTATTTATTTTGGCAATAATAGCGGTATGTTGTAAGAAAATGCTTAGAAAATACATATTGTAGGATATATTTAATATGAGAGTTAAACCATTAAGTAAAATGTAAATAGTTAACATAAAGAAGATAGGAAAAAAGGGGAAAATGCAATTTAAACAAAACGACGATTTTTGGCTTTCTTTTGACGAGGTTTGAAATCAGCAAATGAGTTATCCATTACTTCAGCAGTTTTGTTTTTATCCTCAGCACTAGCACTGATATCACCATTTTTAGTATCAGTTGTTTTCTCATTAAAAGCATCAGGAAAATCAAGTAATGAAAGACCTATTTTATTAACATCCGTTAAGTCTTGTAAATAAACAAGTTTATTACCTTCTTCATCAACATTTGCTTCATTTGAATCACTTGAATCACCTGAAGATGAAGTTTCATTTGTAGGAACTTCATTCCTACTCAAATTTGATGAATCAACATTTTTCCCTTCAAGTATTGCTTGCTTAACATAATCATCAACTTGCTTTTTCTTACCTTTAGCTATATCTATACTTTCATCACTTCCATTACTTTCACTTGATTTATAAGCTTTACTTATGCTTGAACTACTAGTTTCATAATTAGTAGACATTTTTAATGAAGTTATATCATCATCAGACGAGGAAGAAGTAGATGAAGTTGCAGAAAGAGACGATACTTTATCAAAATTTTTAAGAGATGAAATACCGAAAACTGCACCTAACAAATTAAGTTGTTGATTAGAGAAATCTTTTGCATCTGGTAATTGAATTTCAAATCTAATATATAAATCACCATAATCATATTTGAAAGAATCATCACCACTACTAGTATCAGTTGATGTAACAACCATTGGATCATTACCTTGAACTTCTGTATTATCAATAACTGTATGAAAATCTAAATTTTCACTTGTTTCATTTGAATCATTTTTATTATTGTTTTTCTTGCCTTCCTTTGATTTGAACTTCTTCTTTTTATGCTTATTAGTTGACGAAGCTGATGCTTGGGTATGAATTGGCATACCATAACCTTTTACTATTTTCAATTGATTACTTGATTTGATATCACCTCTTGCAATATGAATCTTTAATTTGTCTCCATTGATATGTTCGAAAATTAAGTAGCCACCACAAAGTACTGTAGCTAAAGGAATTGGTATTGTAGTTAGTAAATTATTACCAAATCTTTTAAATTTGGTATTATCATTTTGTTTATCATCTCTTAGAGTGATTATTACATCACCAGGTATTAAATCAATACCTTCATCTGCAGCATTTGGGAAAACAATTCTGTAACCATCACTAACACCTCTGGGCGTTTTAAATTTCAAGATGATTTTAGTATCAATCAATTTATTACCTCCACATTCATCACAAATAAATTTTGAAGGGATGAATTCACCAGTACCATTACAACGAGAACAGGTTGATTCACTTCTTTGGTACATTAATCCCGATCTTATCTCACTAATTATAACACCTGATCCACAACAGTCGTTACATGTATAAATTTTTAAGCCATCACGAGCTTTGCATTTTGGACATTTTATCCTTCTTGTTAAACTTAATTTGAATTCTTCACCTTTATAATAATCAAGCAAGGAACAGTAAATATTATCATGAATATCCCTACCTTTCCTAAATTTTGCTTTACTACTATGAGAACGATGTGAATTATTGTGAAAATTTCGATTGTTATTATATGGTGGAATTCCATTGTGATTTCCAGGGAAATTCATTCCATCGAACAAACCACCTGTATTAACATCATTGAAAAATTGATTGAAAAGATTTGAAGCTGTTTGAAACGAATGATCCTGAGCTGGAAACGCTGAATAAAAATTCCCATCATTTGAATCTGGATAATTTTGAGAGTTCATGTGGTCGTAATGATGATTATCTGCTGAAAATACTTGTGTTTGTAATTCTGGATTTTTTGCAACTTCTTCACCATAATTGTCATATAGTCGCCTTTTATTTGGATCGCTTAATATTGAATAAGCATAAGAGATTGATTTAAAAATATTAGCAGTTTTTTCCTTTTCTTCTGCACTTGCAAATATTTGTTTATCAGGATGATATTTCAAAGCTAAAGTTTTATAAGCTTTTCTAATCTCCTGATCTCCTGCTTCTGTTGAAATTTGTAAAATATCATATAATTTTGTTTCTTTCACCATCAATACTTTATGATTGTAAAATAAAGTTGCTTTTTTTTAATAAGACTTGAACTAAAACGTTAGCTGTTTTTGTAAAAGTTGATTAATAAACATATAATTTTTTTTGGAATAGAATGATAAGATAACAACAAATATTTTCAAATATATAGTTGCCAACAAGTTGTTCACGAACAAAATGTATGAAGGTTTTTAGTGTCTTTTTTTTTTGTTCTAAGAAAATTCTTCAGGAGGGTTTTAACTTTATTTAGTTTATGATTGATTTAGTTTTTATCTTAACACTTGAGCCCTTTGGCTACGATTGTGTGATACTGGTAGAAAAGGAGGAAGAAGAAGAAAAGAAAGAAACAAAGAAGAAAGAAAGTACAGTTAGAATAAGCAATGACTCTAGATGTACCGCTGGGACCAGGAGCGAGTCCCTGGCCCGGCGGCTCGCCTTTATATATCCCGTCCCAGTCACTCTGACCGTCGCTAGCGTCGCCCCAGTTTTCGCCCAGTCTTCGCCCCCTCTTCTCCCCCTCTTGACCTCTTCGCGCAGGCTCGAGTCGACGCATCTGGAAACTTCCATTTCTTCCATTTGTTTCTTTCCAATTCGCGAGTTCGCCGACCGTCGCGAAATTTTGAGTTGCCGCTTTCCAGCCGGGCCACTCCATCGCGTCGATCGGCTGCATATTTATTTTTCAGATCAAGCTAATTAGACTGGACTGGCAGGCCAGATTCTTTAGCCGCCAGACTTTTTTTTATTCAACATGAGATCAATGAAGAAGACACGGAGTTAAGAACCGACTCATTGTCGATTATACCTTCACACGATGTCCCTGATGTTCAGTAACAGACTGGTACCTGCAGAGTACTCAATCGCTCTTTCCATTACTGATTCCAAACCAAATTATTCAGGGAAAGTCGTTATCCCCTTAATTCAAAATAGTCTCTTTAATAAATCACTTGCAGATAATTTGGATCATCCTGCTGATTTCTTTACTATAACACTCAACACTGCAGAAATCGTATCTCTTAATGCTAATTTAAAGTATGGTAATCAATCTTGGAGATTATCGCAAACAACAGATAAAGAATCACAATTGACTAAATATTTTTCAACTGATGTTCATTTTGCTGATATTGACCCAAATTTGTCACAAATTTCATTGGAAATTGGATTCTTGGCAAAAATTAGAAAAATACTTACCTATAGTGATATTACAAAAGGTGCTTTTTCTACAAAATATACTGATCCAATTACTGGTAAACTTGATAGATTCTTATTATCAACTCATTGCCAACCTCATTTTGCAAAATACATCTTCCCATGCTTAGATGAAATTGTTTTGAAATGTCCTATTCAATTGGAACTTACAGTTGATAATAAATATACTTGTATTTCAAATCAACAGATTGAATCTAGTAAATTCGTATCAGAAACTTCAATGAAGATTGTTAAATTTGAGAAAACCCCTCCAATGGCTGTTTCCGTTTTCTCATTTGCTGTTGGTGATTTTGAATTTATTGAAAATACTGTTGAGTTGCCCATTTCTAAGAAAACTTTACCATTGAAGATTTACACAATGGTTGGTGAAACCAAAAGAGCATCATTTGCGTTGGAAGTTTTATCTAAGGCAATTGTTGAATTGGAATGTCTGTTAAATTATCCTTATCCACTTCCTAAACTAGATGTTGTCTCTGTTCCATTTTTATCAGATGGTGGTGTCGAAAATTGGTCCATGATTCAAATCATTAATGATCAAATCTTACTCCCAGATTGGAAAGTTTCAGATTCTCAATTGAAAAAGCAAATGAAAACTATAACAGAAGTAATCTCACATGAAATTGTTCATATGTATATTGGAAACTTAGTCACTTTTGATAGTTATGATTACACTTGGTTGAATGAAAGTTTTGCTACTTTTACATCAACAACTATCATTAATAAAATTTTTGATAACAATGCTTGGTTTGATTATATTAATGATAACTTGAATTCAGTTAAATTGAGAAACTTAGCAATTGATTCTAAACCAATAGCAACTATAAATGTAAAGGTAGAACATACTCATGATACTTTTAACAGAAACTCTTATGATAAGGGAATCTTTCTATTGAGAACATTGGCTTCCTTGTTCAATGAAACAAATGAACAACTTCTTAATGAAAATTATTCCACATTTTTTGAAATGATTGGTGATTTTATCAAACTTTTCAAGTACAACACCTTTAAACCAATAGATCTCTGGAATTTTCTTAAAAATCATTCTTCCAACAAATACAGCTATGATATACCTACCATTATGAATTCTTGGATAAGAACACCCGGTTTTCCAAGATTAATCGTTTCAAAGGAAAAATCAGGATCAATTAAAATTGAGCAACATCGTTGCTTGGAAGAAATTACTCAAGATATTGAAGATGTCCCTTTCCATATACCTTTACTAATTAAAACCATTGATGGTAAAATTGGTAGACATTTAATAACTGATAGGTCATTAATCATCTCTAATGAAAATCTTGACAGTAATTTCTTATTTATAAATGCCAACGATGCTGCAATGCTTTATGTGGAATATCCAACAATTATTGCTAAAGAAATAGCCATCAACTTCAACTTGTTAAATAGAACTGAACAATTAGCATTTTTCCATAATTTCGCTGCAGTGATTGGTACAGAATATCAGACGAACGAAAGTATTACATCTTTTTTCGAAGTTTTCAAAGCTATCAAAAAGATCAACAAACATGATCCTGTTGCTCTAACATTTGGTATTTCAATTTTGTCAAACCTTTACCAGTCAATCAAAACACTTGCATTTTTCCAAGATGAAGTACTATTGAAGAAATTAAATTTGTTCATTGATGAACTTTGTAACAAATATGTATCTCAGCTAGATTTAGAGAATACTGATTGGACAAATCTATCATCAAATGAAATCAAGTTAAGAAATGCTGTTTTATCCCTCAAATACGATAATCATTCCATACAGACAATTGGTAAAAAATTATTCAAAAGAATTATGCATGGTCCTAAAAATTCAGTTCCAATGGCTGTTCTTTCATCTACCTTTAACATAGTTGCTCAATCTTGCTTATTGAAAGATTATAAAGAAATCCATAAACTGATCCGTAATCCTGGATTAGTGGTCAACAACGTCATTGAAAATAATTCCAATGCTGTTCAAACAGCTGCTATCAGCTGTTTAGGTCATATGATTGATCCAGAATTAAGATATAAAACATTGATGTTTGTCAAGACTAATCCAGATGTTAAACTGATTGAATTGGCAGTTCTAGGATTTCGATACCAAATGTCTACTTATACTGAACTATGGAAATGGTATTTATCCAACTACACTGTTTGGTATAGTAAATTTTCAAGGGACAATACTTCCGATCAAGGCTTGTTCTTCAAACATATATCAGAACTTGTTTTTGAATGTGCATGCTATGATCCATCCCTTAAAATGGAAGCTGAAAGTTTTGTTTCATCTAAGAGTGAATCAGTTAAAGTGTGGTATCAAGAGGCTTTGGATAAGCTTGAAACCGTCAAGTTTCTTAGTCAAGCGAATGAACAACTCAAATCATTACTTTAGATTATCCCCATAATTTATAGACTTTACATGTAAATAGATAAATCGCCCATTCGATGTGATTAATAAACCAAAATCCAGGTATATTCATTCCCTATATTAATATACAATGCGATATTTTACATTCATAATACTACTCAATCGTTTTAGAAGCTTGTGATTCAAAAAATAAAGCGTTATCTTCTCCATATACTGCAGATATGCTCTCTTTTAACCCAATCCAAGCAGCACTCATAGAATCTCTATGCAATTTGTCAGAACCTAATTTCAAGGCAATATTTGCTGCAAGAATCCGTCTCAAATATATTTCAAACATTAATCTTGTCATAAAATACTCATTCTCAATCAGATCTGGATGGTACTTGTGAATGTACTTGAGAGCATGTTTCCACGTCTTCGGTCTCTTGCTAAACAACTGTGTCTTGATATCATTGTACAATTCATCTCCTGTAGCAATACTAATATCACCACTTTCACTAAATCTCTTTGTTTTATCTATTTTTGCTGCGTCACGTTCAACAATAACAGGACTTGTTTCTAATATTGGGGTACCGTATTTAGAGAGATACTTCTCGTTTCTAATGTTGGATATTTTTTGCTTCAGTCTAAAATTATCGTCGTCAATGATACTGTCCCTGTACAAGTTTTGTTTTCGTATGATACTATCTTTTCTCTTGGTTTTCAACATTTTACTTTTATTGTTTTCATCAATGAGTCTAGATCTGTTTAATGATAACGCTGACGTGGCAATTGAATTCCCCACGGACTCAGCTTTAAAAGATTTGGTCCTAGCTCCACTCGATGCACTTTGACCTTTAGTTTCTTCATTGAGCAGACTTGCCTCTGTCGAATCATGTCTGCCATGTTGATAAAAATTAAGTGGGGTATAGAGGTAATCTTTTAAAGTCAAATTTGTTGGTAAATAACTCACCTGTAAACTCGCAGGAGCTGACAACCGCTGTCTCCTCAACTCTTTCTTTTCAAGCACTAACGGGTTTTGTGACCTCATAGCTGGTAATGATTGATACTTTCTAGATTTAGATTTCTGTACAGGTTCAATAGCAACATTTTCGTTCTTCAATTCAGACCGTAGAATTTCGTGATATATTCTTGGCTCTTGTTTTACCAGTTCAAGAGTCTTTGTGAAATAACTAATCACATAGTTAGGGTTTTCAAGTACATTATTTGAAGGTTTCACTATATGATCAATTTGATCCGGCTTTGCAAATTTGGAAAGTCTTTTATTTGCTTTTGATACAGGAATAACATGGCTTTTGCTATATCTACTATACTTGGGTCCTTTGATTGTGCTCTTTCTGGATACTTTGAATTCTCTAATTTGTTTCTGTTTCTTAGGTTCATGATTCCGTGATGGTCCGTCATTAATATCATTCGAACTTCGACGTTCTCTAACATTAGGATAACCAAAATCTTGTGTGGCCAAACGCTTATGGGCTTCCGAAGTATATATGCTAACATTTGAGGAACTTGAAAAATGATCGTTCGTGAAATGACTGATATTTGGAGGCTGAATGAACTCAGTAGCCATGATTTACCGTCAATTGATATAGAAATAGATGTGATAATAAACGGTAAAAACTCTCTAAATGATATGATCAATGGGAGGTAGACTTTCAAAGCAATATTATATTATTCTTATTATGCTCTTGTTCCTTGCTTTTCACAAAAGCTTAACTTTGGTTGGCGGCTTGAAGATGGCTGGTGTTCGATTACCTGATTAGGAAATGTAATTACGTTTTCCCGAAAACAAAACAAAACTAGAAAGCTTAGCAGACGATCGACGCAAGTACTTACAGCAGATCATTACAGCACATTTCCATTGAATTGTTTACATGACAAGGCTACATTACGTTTTAATACTACACAATTCTTCGAACCATCATGAAAGGGGATAAAGGGAAATTGGGATCAGATAAAGATCTAATAAAGTTAACTGAACCATACATTGCCAAATTCGACCAAAAGCTTGAGGATATACTTCTAGAGTTTGAGGATTATGATTACACTTACCAAGCCTTGTTAACACAAGCGGAATTTGAAGAAGAGTTCATGCCAATCATCGGCAAACTATTTCGCAGATCCAATAAGTATGATATAATTTATGAAATTTTTGATACTTTGATATCCAGGTCCATGAGAGATCTACATAAATTGTTATGTTTGATTGATTTGATGATCAACATATCGAGACATGACCCAACTGTTTTCAAAAAGCTACCAAATGCAATCATGTCTAAAATAGCTGAACATCCAGTCTTTCCTAAGATCGAACAATATGTATACAATATGGGAAGAATGAATTATAGGTTCAAAAGGTTCAACTTAGTCAGAGACGAATCAGTTCAACATGATCAGAGCTCTGCATCATCTTCCGATTCCGAGGATGAATCCAACAGCCGATATAAACACGCCCATGTTTCATTAGCAGAGTTGACATGTAAAATTATGAGTCAAACGGCAGCTAAGCAGAAGAATGTTAAGGCTAATACTACAGTAACCATCAAAGAGGAAGATGATGATTCTCTACTAGATGAACAGCCCGAAGACGATGAAGAAGAGTCTTACTACTCTAATAGACGATTACAAAAGGTCAAGGCGAAATCTGAGTTGGAAGGTTTAATGGAATCTGACTCTGAGTATGAATCAGAACATCAATCAGACGAAGATAATCAGGAGCAGCTAGAATACCACTCTGATGTAGATCCTACAATGTCTACAGTAACGTCTATATTGGAGCATAACATGGACTATAAATTAATGGATGATAGTACTCCTAATTTGAATAAAAGACAGATAGATTTTCATCATTTCAATGAGTTGGACGGGCTAAAACAGATATCAAAACGTAAGAAAACAGAGTTATCTCACAAAACTAAGAGTACCAAGGTAAAGAAACCAAAAAGGAAAAGCCCTGTCAGACGTAAAACCTATTATGTTCTTGAGAATGATTTGGACTTTGTTTTCGATCAAGTCTTCACTCGTGCCCCTATATGCAACTCACGACTTTTGAAAGCAGAAATCAAGGGGTTTGTTTACAAACCAGCTCAATTTGAATTATTCTCCACTTTAACGGAAGAAGAGTGTGGGATGTCATCTGATATAGCGAGAAGGGCTGATGAAATGCTGAATACTTTCGTATTACAACAAGCCAAACGGGCTGGTGGCTGTGAGATTGACAGAACACAATACGTACATCCATTTGAATATGACTATATTATTGAAAACTTTGAGAAGCTAAAAGAACAGGGAGTCAAACTTCCGCCTATAATTATGTATGACAGGTATGGTTCGATGTATGATATTGAAGATAATATCAATAAAGATTTCAATATTAGAAGTATTAAAAATACCAAGGTGAAAGGCTTAATAAAACTCGTTCCATTCAAAAGTGAGGATGAGTATTTTGATGTATTTAAAAAAATAGTACCTAGAGATCAAGTAGCCTCAAGAATTTTGTTCCTGGAAAAATTGGTAACAGATGGAAAGTCACTTTTTGTTTTCGATCTTATGGACAATATTGTGAAAGCGATGGAAGAAATTCCACGATTGATGGAGGATAGTGAAGCCGAAGAAGAAGCAATGAAACAACAAGAAATACAAATAGAAAAAGACATAATTGAAGCGCAAGCTAATATTGAAGAAAGTCTGAGAGTTGAACAAGGTTTATCCGCTCCACCTACAGATGTTGAGATCGACTCTGTCGAAACTCCAACAATAAGTGAATTAATATCCGATAAGGACCCAACATCGGATGTGGGCCGACAAACCTTAATCGAAAAGATGTCTCGCAACATATCAGAGTTTGTTTCTGGTACTCAAAAAGTTGCCAATAATGAATATTTTTCAGGGGATGGTTTGAATGGAAACGAGAATAATAACGAAAATGATCAAGTCTTACAGGAAAAACCAGGTGAAAGTGAAACACTCACTGATATTTCAAACACAGAAAGTTCACCTAGAAATAATAGTCAAAATAATTTTGAATCTAATGTTGATGAAATAGAAAAAAAACACATCGAAGAAGTTGTAACGAACAATCACAGTGAAGAAGTCAAAACCAAAGAGGATCCAGTTGGTAAAAGTCTAACTGAACAAAAATTGTATAAAGGTGAAGATCAATTTACCAAAACAACAGAAACTCAAGAAATATTGGTGGAAAGGAATTTTATCACTGGAAAGTCTCTAGAAGAAGAGGATGGAATAGAAAGTAGTTTGACAATGCCTACTTTGGCAAAAGATATTTTGAAACAAAGTGATCCACTAAATGATAAACAACCAAACAATGTTGATAGCCCAGACGAGCAGATATCGGGAACTTCTCCAAATAAGGATTTGCTAACACATGATGACAAGAATGTAGAGGAAGCCGTACTCCAAAATATTACAAGTAATCCGAACGAGAAAGAAGAAACAGAAACAGACAATACTGATGTAAATAAAGTTTCCGAAGATGTTGATACTAAGGATAAGAACGAACTTGCCGGCTCAAGTGACAAACAATCTCTTTTGAAGATGATGAAAGTTCAACGACCAAAAACTAAACTAAGAATTGATGCAATCAAGTCCGATTTACGTGAAACCAAATTTGTTTCAGCTAAGGGCATTAGTGTTCCTACCAAATCGATCAAAAAAGTACTATCAACACAGGAGCGATTCAACCTTCTAGCTCTATTGCTATTTCCGGGATTGAAATTTAAGGGGACACAAGAGGCCTTACCAACTCAATACATTAAAACTATTGGATATGCTTTTGATGGATTCAGGCCATATCTTCTATCATTAATACTCGATGATCAACTTGAATTTCTGAAATTGCCAAAATATTTCAAGGTTGACAGTACTATGTTTGAATTACAAGTTCAGTATTTAAAAGAGCATCCTGGTAGTAAAAGGGCGTTTATTAAGTCTTGATCCTTTTTAGACAAAAATGTATAAGCGATTAAAGTAAAAACTATTAACGATTTATGTAAAAAACTGTAAGAAGATATAAAAGTACGGTGGCATTTTCCAGAACACCCTAACGCACAAGGATTTTCTCATTGGCAAGAATGTTTTTGAACTCAGACACAATCCTGCCAAAACTCTTCACTGAGCCTTTGTCATGGAAGAATGTAACCTTTGATTCACTTATTGATGATGGACCTGCAATGCATGTAAATTTACATGGCTTTACATTAAGTGCATTCTTTTTAAGTATTTCCCCCTTAAGTGTATACGTATTGGTATCAATCACTAAATTACCAATGCCATAATGACTCCATCCTGATAATAAGCCTTTCAAGGCATCAAATAAATCTTCTTCAGACAAAGTGGTATGAAAAGATTCTGGATTAGCTGTAGAATGACTTGAGAAAAGAGATTTGAATTTTTCAAACGAGCTTTTACGTTCAGACTTAGTCTTAGTGTTGGCGTTCAAAGTCTGCTTCAGTGGTTGACGTTGTTTCTCCACTGTAATTGGATCTTCTTTTTGTTGTTGAGGTGGAGCTTGAATGACATTTTGACCTATTTCTTTATTCTCTTCATCAAACTCTTGTTTTGATTTACGTATAGCATCTTCAAAAACTTCAAAAGTTGCTTGGCTCTTGACAGGTTTTACTACTTTTTTGACAGGCGAGCCAGGGATTTCAGGTAGCTTAGACAATCTCTGATTCACCTTCTGTGTCTGATCAAAAGTGCTATCCTTTGAGCTATCAAGACTGTGATCTACTGCGCTGATAGGCTTTCTATCGAAGGGATTAATTTTGTTTTCTGGTTGCCCCATTGATGAATGCCTTACAGGAACATCAAGAGCGGGAACAAAACATAGATCATCATCAAGTTTATTTGACACACTGGCCGATCTCGCCTTACCAATCAAATCAGTATCATCCTTTGTATCATGGATTTCCATTTCAGTTTCTGCTGTGTCGTAATCTTCCTCAATCAAAGTATTCATGCTGGTATCACGTAATTGAGGAATATTCAACTCTGGTGTGTGATCTTCTTCAATTATTTCATCATGGAGAATCATATTAACTGGCGGTTCTTCCCTTTCTGACTTTTCTTGATTTTTCACTATTTCAGAGTCAATTTCTTTCAGATAAAAGCTCAAACGCTTTGAAGACATTTTAGTGGAGTGTATCGATAAAGCACTGTACCTATTGGATCTCATTTTTGTTTGTTTGGGGTCATAATACTCACTCTTTTTCAGGACAGTACCAGAAGAGTGTCCCAAATATTCATCAAAATCATGCTTACCATAAGTGTTCCTATTAATGTCCATGTGATGCAGTTTACTTTTCAGTTTTTCTAACTCTTCTTGTTGACTTCTTAACTTCTCTTCACGTTCCTTGATCTCCGCTGCCTTTTTAGCTTCCTCTTCAGCTTCTGCTTGCAATTGGAGTAAATATGCAGCATGCTGAGAGGTTCTTTTCTTGAAAGTTTCGTAGGCTTTGTATCTTGGATCTAATCTGGAAACTGGAGCAGGTGGTTCAGCCAAATCAAGTGTCGCAGGAGGAATATCTGATGCTATACGACGCTCAAACTCGTTTATATCATTACTATTCAGTAGCTGTGAAATTCTCTCTAAGGGATTAGTAATATTTCTAGCTTTGTAATTCTTACCAACATCTTTATTAACGACAGATTTCACACGGGCACTAGTAGCTTGTGTAATTTTTGAGTTTCTTTTTGGAGAAATCATCGAACTTTTGTTTAAAGAACGCCTTTTGTTACCTTTACTACCGAATACGATAGCATTGATAGTAGCCATCGACTCAGAGTCAGGAATTTTGACATCACTTTTACTCTGATCTTCAAATAGAGCATCACATAGAGCAGCAAAATCAGCAGATGTTCTCTTACCATAATCATCAACGGACTTCTTAGTTTTCTCATAATTGGCCATCATAGCATACGTAGATAAAACTTTTGAAGTGACAGAGTTTCTTTTGATTTTAGATTTACTATTTTTGGCTAAAGTTGAAACTGACTGCCTATTCAAATTGGATATGTCTGATGCAATTAAAGACTTTCTCTTTGTAGGAGTCGAATCAGTTGGGATGAGAGATTGTCTTTTGGGAGTATTATGCAACATTGGATTGTAATTAGTAGGAGTTGTGCTATTCCTCTTATTTTTCAAATAGCTCTCTGGACTTGAGTTGTTTGAAGAGTGTGGACTTACCGCTGGTAAAGCATATGCTGTTGATATCATACTTGATCTCGATCGTCTTTTGTTCGAGAAAACAATTGGCCGGTTACTTGAAGTGGAAGCTGTAATGGACCTTCTGTTCTTCGACTTATCACTACGTGAAGATGAATGAGAAAGGGGGCTTTCTGTTGTCTTAGAGATAATGGAGGAGCTACGAACAAAGTCATCTCCATTTTCCCTCAATTGTTGATTTTTGGAATTGCCTACCAGATTAGGGTTTGAGTGTTCATGTCTATATCTCAAAAGTAAAGAATAGAATGTTTTTTCGGAGTTAGATTCTGGAGCTAACAATGATTCGATGATAGATTCAGCTGGGCGACCATGCCAAAGAATAACAAGATTTTCAAGTATACGTGCGTCAATTTCATCTCTTGATTTGACAGGACAAATAGCAGATTCTGGAGGTGGTAATTGATTAAAGTCTTTGTCTTCATCACAATTATAATATTTCCTAATCAAAGGGTGTTTTAAAATTTCCTTTGTTTTTATTCTCTTCTCGGGGTCAACAGTCAGCATCTTATCAATAAGATCCACTGCTTCCTTTGACAAATTTTCAACAATTTCGTATTTACCAACCTGAACTTTCAACAATAAATCCCTGGTATTATCATCATCAAAAGGTAATCTACCTGTAAGCAAAGCAAAAAGAATAACACCACAAGACCAAACATCTGATTCGTCACCGTGGTATTGCAAACCACTGATAATTTCAGGTGCAGCATAATGAGGAGAACCACATGAAGTCTCTAATAACCTACCACTTTCAAGTGCTGCCATTCCAAAATCAGCAATTTTAACATTTAAATCAGAATCAAGGAGGATGTTTTCAGGCTTTAAATCTCTGTGGCAAATACCAAGATTATGGCAGTATGAAGCACCCATAATAATTTGTTTAAAAAAATCAACAGCAGTTTTTTCAGGTAATGGACCACTTTCAATCAATAAATCGAAAAGTTCACCACCTTCAACATATTCAAGAACCAAATATAATGCTTTTTCTGTTTCCCAAACATCGTATAGTCTTAGAACGTTTTTATGATTCAGTAACTTCATAATAATAATCTCTCTTTCAATACCGTAACTCAAACCGGCCGAGTCACAATCTTGCTCGTCTTGTTCGTTTTCTTCAATTTTGGATTCGTTTAAAGTAGCTTTGGAAACAACTTTAACAGCTGCTCTTTGACGAGTATTAATATTGGTGGCAAGGAAAACTCTACCATTTGCACCTCTACCTAAAGTTTTACCTAATTTCCAAGGACCAATTTTAACAGGTGTTTTTTTTCTCGGTGTGCTACTGCTGTTTGTAGAATATGAATTGTTAGCACTAGTTGAAACAAATGATGAAGCAAAAGATGGCTGCCTAGAATGTTCAGACATTGCTAGTTTATGATACTGTTATCGATTGTGTTAGTGATCAATGATTAATTTAAGAGTAAGGGTGGTAATCTATACCTACGTTTGTAAATTCAATGAATGTAAATAGTTGGCTTTATTGATGAATGAATTGTTGATTGTTGATATTGCTATATCTCTCAATCGGCTGTTGACTAAGTTATTGCAATACTCTAGATAAGAGGTAGATAGAACGTTGTGGTGAGAAAGCGTGCAAAAAGAGAACGACACAAACTAACAACAACATTCTAACAGACTCTGTTGTCCATAAACCTTCCCGATTGAGAGAAATTGGTAAAATTACAACAAAAATCTCAAAAAACGGTTCGTGTTTTCCCCCTGTCCAGACGCGCTTTGAAACTGACGCGTCTTTCCTCAATTTACAGTTTCAGTTTCGCGTTTCCATTGTCTTCTTCTGGGCGTCGATCGACCCCCAAATCCAGATCGTTGGGTCTGCCTCCACACGCTCAGCAACCCCCACTAAGACAGGTCTACACAATACATGCAACAGGTGCAACAGGCACGAGCCTGGCACCCCAAACTTCTATTAGCAATATGGTTGTTAGATATACATGGAAACAACAGTGTGACCTGCCGTTCTTCTAAGTATACAGTATTTAGACAGTTGTTTGCGGTATGAAAAAAACGTAGGTATTATGTATTTGGTTCAACATGATCCACCAACTTGTTCTCTGTGCGCTTCAATAACATCACCTTCTTCCATATCTAAGCCCTCAGGGGTCTCATCCCCTTCGAGTCTGTGCCCATCATATAAGAACTTCAAACTACTGAGTGGACGACCTTGCCTTTTACAGAAAGCATCCATGAGTCTTTTCAAACTGGTTCCTTTCTTAATTTTGAAATAAACCTCAGAGTTTCCATCTGTAACTTTTAGGTTCATGTGGGTGCCATCCTCTGGCTCTGGCTTTGGTTCTTCGGTAGACATAGTATATCTGGTTGGTTTTGAAGAATAAACAATGTAATCTTATCTGAGATGCATGTTTGCCACATACTAAACAACGGAAAAGATTGGACACGAGAATTCCACTCCGCGCGAGCCTGCAAAGCTCAGCAAGCCAACTTTTACAAACTTTTGATGTAGCTGAGCTTAAGACACTGAGGTTTTGGTCAAACGGGGCTCAGCTGTTGATCTGAAACAGGTTTGTGATCTATCATTTCAATTGCTACTATAACATTGCATTCAATAAGTAGTTGGTGGTTCGGCAAATATACCCTTATCTCTAAATATACATCCTATGCAAAATACTTCTATACAAACTAGAACTATTATTGTCGGTAAAGGTTAAACAGGAAGTATCGTGTTTCCTGTGTCTTCGTTATCCCTTTCACTTTCATAGATATATAAGAAGCCAATCAAAGCACCAACTATACCAATAATAGTTCCAAAGTATATATCATAGTAGTCATGCTTGAAATCGTAAATTCTACTAGTTGCCACATCGAATGCAATAAAAAGTGGTGAAAAACATATCAATGAAATCATTTTATTATGTGATTTTCTTCCATAAGTATCGTATAACCACAATGAAAAAAATAACATAGATGCAGATGCTAAAGATGAATGTCCTGAAGGATTGGATTTAAATCCTTCATTCAAAATCCTTTCACCAAACGGTGCTGAACAAATTTCATGAGTAAATAACCCGATTTCTGATTCTCCTTTTTTAAGTAGTGGTGCACATCGAGCTAAGAAGTCAGGTCTAAGTTTTGCCATTCTTACCTTCAAAAATGTTGTAAATATCATGCTCAATCCAATTCCGAATAAAAAGCCAGAAATTGCTTCATAAAACCTGTGAAATTTGCAGTTTTTATTATCTAATGAGATAAATGTACCGAATAATGCTATAGGCAACATGATACTAAGGAAAAGTAAAGTTAAATCATCATATCTCTCAGCCTCGACAAATGGATAAGAAATCGAAATATCAGTAAGTGAAAATGGTCGAGTTGCAGGTATCGATGTCAGTTCAAATACAATCGAGAGTGCATTTAACAACAATATTATCGTCCATAAAAGTGCATTGTCTCTAACTTTTTCTTGAAACTTTCCCAATAACTCATCAAAGTTCATATTCTTTCATTCAGGAACAATTGTTTGTCGATATAGGGTAGACTTTCGGTTTTACTAGCTTTATATGGAAGGATTTTAGCAATAGTCAACATGCATGTATGTGGAGCGCTTGACAAAAATTCTACACGCTGTTCAATGAATCATGTGCATGCATGGGTCCTTCTATTATGACTAGATAATATACAAATAATTTCACCTTACAGTACAGATGATGTAACTAATATCTATGAAAGCTATATTAGGTTTAGATAATGTAGTCCCAAAACTTATCCATTTTACTTTTATTTTGTTCTTCTTCTTCATCGTCTTCCCAGATTTCAGTTTGCATATCTCTAGCATAAGTATCTAAATCAACATCTTCCGTAGGAATTAACCATGGTTCTTTTCTATAGACTGTTACTTGAGGAACAGCCCAGAAAACAACCGTTATAATCAAAGAAATGTATGCAGCGAAAAAGTCATTTGCATTGAAATTGAAAAATGATGAATAACCTTGAATGAAGACAATGATAACAAGGATAACTTCTGTAATCCAAGCAATAATTGGACCAAAATTTGCTTTGAAAGGTAAAGTATCTCTTGAAATATTTCTATCCTTTAATATTTGCATGAATCTTAAGTGTGCTGCAGTAATGAAACACCAGCAAATCAAACCAGCTAATGCAGAAATATTTAATAACCAATTGAAAACGGTGGTACCACTATTAGAAACGTTTAAAAATGCTAATGCACCAAAAACTGCTGTGAACATGACACCATAAATTGGAACACCTTGTCTATTAGCTTTTCCAAAAATTTTAGGTGCAGTAGTACCTGCCATTGAGTACAAAACTCTTGATCCAATGTAAACGTTAGAATTTGCAGCAGAAATTAGGGTTGTTAAAATAACTGCATTGAAAATATCTGGCAATACTTTAGTTCCTGAATTTTTGATAGCAATAAGGAATGGTGATGTGGAAATAAAACTAGTACTGTTTGCAGCATCTAATGCAGAGTCATTGTATGGAACAAGCAAACCAATGAAAAATAGAGTAAGAATGTAAAATAAAAGAATTCTCATGATAACTTTATTAATTGCTCTTGGAACAGATTTCCTTGGATTTGCAGATTCTCCAGCTGAAATACCAGTAAGTTCAACACCTTGATAAGTAAATGCTGCATTAATCAATGATGAAACCCAACCTAAAAATCTATCAGTATTTGTATTTTGTACCAATCCTGCACCAGCACCCCAAGGACCTGGATTTCTCCAATATCTGAAACCGACAGGTCCAGTAACACCAGCACCACAAACCATACATAATGCGTAAATGAGGAAACCCACAATTGCAATAACTTTAATCAATGCAACCCAAAATTGCATTTCACCATACAAACTAACAGGAGCAAAATTTGCTGCACTAATAGTAACAAAGAAAATTAAAGTCCAACCCCAAGTTGGAACAGCATCAGTCCAATATGCGATACATTGTGCAGCAGAGAAAATTTCAATTGCAAATGTGATACCCCATTGAAACCAATAAATCCAGTTAAGAGAGAAACCAATGGATTTAGAGAGGTACATAGTATTGAAAGTACAGAATGAACCTGCAATTGGAGTATGAGTTGCCATTTCACCAAGTGATTGAGTAACAGAATAAGCTAAAGCACCGAAGAAAATGTAAGATATAAGTGTATTTACAGGTCCAGCCATTTGCAATGGTTTGGAAGTACCAATAAATAAACCGGTACCAATAGTACCACCAAGCGCAATCATTGCAACGTGACGTTCTTTCAAACCTCTCTTAACTTTTGTCTCGTGGACATCACCAATTTCTTCATCAATTATATCATCTCTTTGAAATTTCTTATCTAATGAACTTGACCAAGTTGTAGGTTTCTCTTCTAATATAGCAACATCTGAGTTACTGTTGATTTCTTCATCATCTGAAGGCATTTTAGGAACATATTCCTTTCTCATTTTCCGAATCGTGCTTCTCAAAGTCATTGTTTAATTTTGAAAACGATAATGACTTATCTTTTGCTATTCACAAAGAAAATTGTACCACAAAGTAAGAAAGCGTGTGGATATAAGCCTTATACTAAGTCGAAAGCAGCAAACAGGACTTGACTTGACGACGAACAAAAAAATCTCTGCGCCAGACAGATGAAAAAGTTTCTTTTTTTCGGCCCGCCAGGCGTGTGACTGAAAACGGCAATTGCGACATCTGGGGTCCGTTGGTAGAAGATCGTGGCAGCTTAGGAGAATGACTAGGTCTGGTAGAATCTTGTGACTTACTAGGTGCGGTTCCTGTGTGTGTTTTGTGTACTGACTGCATTTGGGCTGTTGAATTTGTGTAAAATGATCTGGGTTTTACTACTGGTGAATTGACAGATTACCACGTCAAAATACCATTTTACAACTCCGATCACCGCTGCTCATCGGATCTTCTTTGATAAGGATAAAGTTATATCAAAAGGTATATGTAGCTTAATCGAGCTTGTTTAGTGTATGTTCTATGAACAAAGAGTAATTGAGGCCTCTACTTCATGTCAGTGAAACTGAAAACTCTGCTGTGCAAGAAGTAGTCCACTAACGTTTGGTGAAAGGCAATTCTTGACGTTAGCGGACAAAAAATTACACAGTCACTCAATCCTGAACAATTTTTTCAGTGCCGTCTACGGCACTCATCATGGGCGCGACCTTGTGCCGTGTAATACAAAAGTAGCCATTTTCGGAAGGTGATGGCGAGACACTAAAACTAGCTCAATTTAATCTTTACAGAAGTTTACAGGTTTTGAACAGGATTCTATAACACAACATCCCAAAATCTATCCCAAATGGTTTTTGGCTTATCTTCCTCGTCATCCCAAATTTCGACATCGAGATCTCTAGCATACTTCTCCAAATCCACAGACTCAATTGGGATAAGCCATGGCTCATTTTTGTAGACTGTAAGTTGTGATCCTAACCAGAACACAACAAAAATCATCAAAGAAACGTAAGCTGCAAAAAAGTCTTTTGCATTAAAATCGAAAAAAACCGAGTATCCTTGAATTAACACAATTAAAACGAGGAAGAATTCAGTAATCCACGCAATAACCGGTCCGAAATTGGCCTTAAAAGGTAACGTATCCCTAGAGATGTTCTGTGATTTCAAAATATCCATGAATCTTAAATGAGCAGCTGTTATAAAACACCAACAAATGACACCAGCTAATGCAGCAATATTTTGTAACCAATTGAAAACAGTACTACCATTATTAGAAACATTAAGGAAAGCTAATAATCCGAGTGCTGCTGTTGTGCAAACAGCATAGATAGGTACGCCATGTCTACTTGTTCTTGCAAAAAAACTTGGCGCTGAAGAGCCTGCCATGGAATACAACACTCTTGAACCAACATACACACAACTATTTCCAGCAGAAATCAACGTCGCCAAAATAACTGCATTGAATATATCTGGTAAAGCTTTAGTTCCCGAATTAGTAATAGCAATCAAAAATGGAGAAGAGGAAATAAAACTGGTGGTATCACTCAACGCTGGGTCATTGTATGGAACTAATAAACCAACAAAAAATAAGGTTAGAATGTAAAACATTAGAATTCTGATAATAACCTTTTTGATTGCTCTGGGAACATTTTTACGAGGATTTGCAGACTCTCCAGCTGAAATTCCTGTAGCTTCAATACCTTGATATGTAAATGCTGCATTAATCCATGATGAAACCCAACCCAAAAACCTGTCTGTATTTTTATTCTGTACCAATCCAGCACCGGCACCCCAAGGACCTGGATTTCTCCAATATCTAAATCCTACAGGGCCAGTTTGACCAGCACCACACACCATACAAAGTGAGTAGATTAAAAAACCAACAATCGCTATCACTTTGATAAACGCAACCCAAAATTCAACTTCCCCATAGTATTTAACTGGCACAAAATTTGCTGCTGTAATGGTTACAAAAAATATCAGTGTATAAGCCCAAGCTGGCACAGCATCTGTCCAATATATTATACATTGTGAAGCAGAAAAAATCTCGATAGCATATGTAATACCCCATTGAAACCAATAACACCAGTTACTACTAAATCCAACAGCTTGTGATAAGTATCGTGAGTTGAAAGTACAGAAAGAACCTGCGATAGGAGTATGAGTTGCCATTTCACCTAACGATTGTGTGACAGAATATGCTAAAGCACCAAAGAATAGATATGCAATAAGTGTATTAACTGGTCCAGCCATTTGCAATGGTTCTGATGTACCAATAAATAAACCTGTACCAATAGTACCACCAAGTGCAATCATTGCAAGGTGACGTGCTTTCAAACCTCTCTTAACTTTTGTTTCAATAACATCACCAATACCTTCATCAATATAATTTTCATTTTGATATTTTTCATCTAATGAACTGCTCCAAGGTTTTTGTTTGGAATCAATGTATTGGAAATCTGAATCTTCGTTACTGCTGGACCCAACTTCGGGACTCTTTCTTGATTTTTTCTTTATTTTCAATTTCAAATTCATTGTCTAACAAAGGCAAACGCCTGAAGTATATGGGAATTATTTGGATAGATACAAGAGACAAACGCCTTTAAAAGCAGAAATTTAACATGATACAATAAGCTTAAACTAACACCTGGAATTGTGTCTTCACACGGTTTTTTTCAGGATCGGCCGAATAATTTTGTGACTAAAGTACCATAATCAAGCTAGTTTGAAAATTTTGTGTCCTTACCGATCTCATTCGCTAGCTTAAATTTTGACAGAATTTTCGGCCTTTTTTTTGACAGCATTAACTGTCAAACTCAATTTTGACACTTTTCATTCCCCGATGAGGTATGACAGCCTTCCAAAAGAAAATGATGAAAGGTAAAATTACAAGTCTCTATAAAAGTTTATTTTTATATATTAGTATATAAAAGCCTAAGATACATAAAGTTAAAAGCCAAATTCTTACAATATGAAATCCCAGAATTTATCAAATTTGGATAAATTTGTACTTTCTTCTTCCCAAATGATCGTATCGTCTCTTGCATATGTATCTAGATCCACTTGATCAGTAGGAATCAAAACTGGTTCCTTTTTATAAATGGTAACCTGTGAAACAAACCAAAATACCCC
>SELW01000417.1:0-30238 GCA_004931855.1 Pichia inconspicua
CAGTGAGAGAGTTTGAAGCGTTATTACTTCGATAGATGGGTAGATAAGTTTTATCAGATAAAATATGTCTTTTGGAGGGAATCGAACTCAGGACATCATCACTTTTTGGCAGTGGTTGTCACCGTTGAACTATCACAACAAGCTTTTTTTTTTTTTTTTGCTGGTAGAATTAATATTACACAATCTTACAAAACTAATACATTAGTCACCGTCCTATGCAGTGGTATAAAATTTTATAGTCAACTCGTAGTCCTATTTGATTCTCCAATGAGAAAAGGTAAAGTTATTCACTTCGAAAAGCAGGTGATTTACCTGCTATTGTTTTGTAATGTCATTTCAAAATTCTTGCTCATTGACTTGATTCTGGGCAGTTTTTAACTTTTGTAGTATATGAATTTTATAGTGCTTTTGTTTATAACCTCTTTATATTACATCTTGAACAATAAAACCCTAAAAAAGAGGTACAAAAACTTTTTTTTTCTCATAGAAAACAAATATAGAAGCACAAAAGGTATTTTTGTTTTGAAATCGAGAAGGATGCTTTATCAATTGATACTTTTCAAATGCTTTTTATCAGGCATTCTTTTTTTTTTTTTGCATTCATACACAATAAGTGGAGCAAAAGTCGAATTGGAAATAAATTTATGCGCGTGTCAAAAAAAAAACGTTCTCGGCGAACGGAAAAGGTCGGATCTTTTTTTTAAGAATTTCGGTTGTATAATAACCAGACTAGTATGTTTCAAAACCAGCACAGTGACGTCCCCTCAATTAGCGATGCGCGGCGTCAACGGGAAACAATTGCGGGTATCAGCTGCATTATGCTGCTGTGTAAATTATGCTGGTTACTTCGCAATGGCAACTAATGAGCAGGACATAAAGAGAGAAAGAATATAGATACAGAATCGGATTAATAATGCTTGAAGAAAATAATCAGTCTTCCACTAACAAGAAAGGTAAAAAGGTGATCAAAAAGCTCATGACAGTAGTGTTTCCCGACAAAGTCGTAAAATCAAATACTGCAAAACGCTCAGACGAGTTTCGTTTCCACGAAAAATCAAGATCTAATTCAGTAGATCACATAACAGATTTGAGTAAAAGGTCACATTCCCTTTCAAGTATGCCAAAGTTAGAGTATAATCCTTATGGAATCTTCAAACATCACGACATTGTCAACTTAGAGCAGGCGTTCGGGACAAGATTTAAGATTTCAGAACCAGAACATCGACTCTCAAACCCTTTGAGTTTACCCAATGAATTTTTACCTATGTCGATGCAACAGAAACACCTTTATCTAGAGGAGAAATATGAGCTACTGGATATTGAGTTAGGTTCCGGAGGATCTGCCACAATAAAAAAGGTTTTGCTGAAAAATGAAAAGGCAGCTGGTCCCCAGACTGAAGTATTTGCTCTAAAGAAATTTTCGTTATTTGATAATGAGTCACAAAAAGATTACTATCAACGTGTAGCTCATGAATTTATTATCACAAAGTCTATATTACATCAACACTCCATTCAATGCTATGACCTTCTTCAACTTCCGGTTACTCTTCAAAACGCATGGGGAATGACGATGGATTATTTTGAGTACGACCTCTTCAAACTAATAAAAGCTCCGAACTGGAAAAACGTAGACTTTAATGAAAAAATGTGCATTTTCAAACAAGTTAGCTTTGGATTGAAGTTTCTACATGAAAATGATTTGGTTCATCTCGACATAAAACCTGAGAATATAATGGTTTCTAAAAATGGCCTCATGAAGATAACTGATTATGGTTGCGTGGAGCTAGGCCATATAGAACACAAAAACTTCGAAAGCCCTGTGCTAACTTTGAAAAAAAGACTGGGGACACCACCTTTTCAGCCACCGGAGGTTGCAAAGTTTAGTATAGTTGACGAACACGCTAGGGAACCATACTGTCCATTTTTGTTTGATTATTGGTCTTTGGGTATGCTATTGTTTTTTGTTGTTACAGGGAAGTCTCCTTTTGCAAATTGTAAAGAAACAGATCCAGGGTTCAAGTTGTATACTTTAGAATATGTAAGGATGACAGAGAAGATGCCATTGTTTTTAGACGATGTCATAGCTAGAATACCCAAGATTGGCGTCTTCAGTGATCCACATGGGCAGAATCCGTTGTTTTTATATTTTTTTTGGAGACTTTGTGATCCAAATTCTAAAACAAGGATGACAATACCAAAATTGTTTAAAATGAAAGAATTTCAAGAGATAGAGATGTGTGTGGATGAAAATCTCTATGAAGCTAACTTCTATTGTCATTTAGGTTCTAAGAGTAGGACTTTCAAGATCGCATTCGGTGACCACAATGAAATAACCTTACAAAACGAAGTGAAGCACAGTTCCTGGGATGATATACCAACAATTCCTAATAGTTATGACGGTTCTCAGATCTCTAATTTCTTGTTACCGCAAGCTACAGATGAAAGATCTAGAAAGTTCAAAAATGATGTTAATGAATCATATTTCGGACATGGTACAACTTGTTTATGTTACCAAGGTGAGCATCCCTCTGTTAGTACAAGTGATGATAATTATGATAGAACAAAACATGATGCTTTACCACTATCTCACCATGAGCCATCTTGTATGAAAGACCCTTTGCCAGATATATCAACAAGACAATTTGCTTTCTCCGATTCGGATTACAACACCCAATCCGCCACTAAGTTCATGATCGTGAAATACGAAGATATTGTAGCCGCATCTAATTGCGAAATTGCTGCACATTCCCATAACTGCCTTTATTCATATGATAGAAGACGCTCACATACGATATCTGCAATGAGTTCTCAGCTGTTAGGTCGATCGTAAGTATTATAGGCTAAGAATTGAATTTCAAGAGATGCAACTTATATGTGTCTTGTTCCAATTTTTTTTTATTGTACTTCACCATTTACACCTCAAATATTATTGCGGGATTCGTCTTGTTTTTTCAAGTTTCGACCTGTTGAAGACGATTAATTCAACTTGTTGGTTTCAAAAAGGGTATAAACTTAGCAAAATTTGTATATCTGAATGTGTTTTATACGAAATAAAATAATGTAAAATAAAGCTAAAAAGCTAGCATTGGCCAAGCTATTCTCGCGTTTCTGAAATCAAAACATTTACAGGTTATATACATATTATCGCTCACAGACACTGTTGTCAAGTAGATTAATATATTCACAGCTTGGTGACAACCTCATTAAGTCGATAAATATGGATTTGAATAAATTAATTACTTCAGCTAATGATGATTGTGAAAACTTATCTAACAAGAACCAAACCAGCTTACCAGTTAAAAGGAATTCTCAACCTCGACTTTCTTCCATTCACAGCTTGATGAATAACAACACCATCGACTCGGAAACGCAAGGTCCAATCCAGCCTCCTGCCCCTAGGAATTTTTCAACTTTGTCTTCACAAAGTACTTCAAATATTCCTCGGCCATCAGAATCAACTGATGAATCACAATCGGCACCGTCTTCCGAACAAAAAGCGGCTCCATTTTTACCATCTGATGAGTCAGGTGTTAGAGTTGATTGTATTGATGATCAGTCTTCTTTCAAAGTAAATGTACCAATGCAGCCACTAAATTCGACAGAACTTGAATCTGGTGCTTTACCGAAGAATACGTCTTCTGTAGTTCCTCAAACATCAGTTGAAGCTAAACCACCACTTCCAATTTTGAAAGAGCCACAAGCAAAAAATACTCACGAAAGCAGTTACATTGAAGAACCAGAAATAAACATAACCCAAGAGGATGTGAACCAAAACTTGAGCCAATTGGTAGAAGCTAACAAATTACACGAGCAAATCAAAAGACTTGAGTCGTTGAAACAGAAAGAAGAAGTAGATTTGTTTCCTTCTGATGGTAAACCTAAAAGATACAGGACTAAGCCTATTTGGGCTCAAGATTATGTTCCAGTAATTAATAGACCTACTACTGATGGATCTGATGGGATAAGAAGTCTCAAGAGTGATTTGTCATTGAACGGTATTTCAAAGCTAGATATACCTTCATTGACGGGTTATATACCACGAAATGATTTTAACAAGCTAGTCACTGAGTGGATTTGGGCAAATATCGAGGGTATCAAACAAGATTATGTCGATATTCCGAATGTGGAAGAACATGTTGAAGTGGAACTTAAGTTTGGAAATATTTGGGATAAAGTTAAAGATTGTAGAATTCAATTACCTGTCAATACAGAGTGCATTATTGCCACTGATTATGTTAACCAAGAGTGTTTTTTTAAATCAGGTATAACTTTGGAAAATTACAACAACACAAAAAGTTACATGACTAAGATTATGCAAGAAGCAGCAGAACAACAGAAGCAAGGAAGAGGCCATGCTAGTAATAAGTTTGTTGTGGAAAACTCACATGTTCTTGACTTGATTGCAAGTGACGCTCGTAGAAACGATAAACCGATCTCTGGCCGCGTCAGTTTAGATGTGAAGACCAAAAGAAAAACTAACAGTATTTCAAAACAGAGAATTTCAGACTTATTTCTACATTTCCCAAATACCTTATTTGATTTACGTCTTTCAATGTCCCTTGAATTACCAAATGAATTGAATGATGCTGCATTTGAAGTTTTTAGAAAACGTGTCTCTGCAGAGAGAGAAAAAGAACGTATCAGTTATATCCACCAAGCAACTGCTACTAGAATAGATCTTACTAAGATTAAAGAAAAGAATAATAGAGTACCGAAGTATGAGTTAGAACTAGAGATTAACACTCCTTCATTGCTACGAAGTATCAAAAATGTCACGGACGACCCTTTATACTATATTGACCTAGTTCAAGCTTTTCTTGATAACGGAAGGATTATTACTAGACAACTGAGTAGTCAGCAGAAATTGTGACTGACATACTTGCTGTACAATAGTAAAGTGTTACAATCTGTATAAATAGAAACTTTTTTTCACCAATAATGTATTAATATGTTACCGGTGGCTCAGTAACAGGCTATGCGAATCTCGATATCGATCAAAATATTTCATGAAGTCGGTATATAACGACAAATTTCAGTTCTCACGAAAGTAGGAACGAACATATTTGAACCTATCGCAATCCCAGGGTAGCATAGCATACTTTTATCAGTTTATGCTAATACTACTATGTTAGCTGATTTAATAGCAATACTTGCAATTTTGCTTTTCTCAGTATGTTTCTTTAGTTTTGTTGATAGATGGTGAAAAACGCTTCAATGATTGTCGCAAGTAGTGACCTTTTTACTGACTACTAACACAATGTTTCACAGATTTACGTATCGATATGGCTCTTTACACACAACCCTCGTGAACCTTATTTGTCTGAACTGAGATATATGACTAATGATGGAGAGTCACTGGAATATGAATTACCTCCCAAGGGTTCTTCTGCAGATCCCAATATAACATTATCCATTGTGATACCTTGCTACAATGAAAGAGCACGACTTAAGGATATGCTAAATGAAGCAATTACATACTTGAAAGGTAAATCAGAACTTGGAAGTTCCTTCGAAATTTTAATTGTGGATGACGGCTCCAAAGATAATACAGCTGAATATGCCATTGAACTAGCATCGGAATTTGAATTGAAACCAAAAATACTTAAGGTAGTCAAGTTTGAAAAGAACAGAGGGAAAGGAGGTGCTGTCACACACGGAGTTCAACACGCAAGCGGATCATACATAATTTTTGCAGATGCTGATGGTGCCTCAAAATTTTCAGACATCGAAAAGCTGCTGAATGCTATAAAGGCAATTGACCTGAATAATCCTACCATAAATGCTGCTGTAGCTATCGGCTCTAGAGCTCACATGGTTGATACCGATGCTGTTGTCAAAAGGTCCTTTGTGAGAAACCTGTTGATGTATGGTTTACATACTTTAGTTTTCATTTTTGGGATCAGGGATATCAAGGATACTCAATGTGGGTTCAAACTTTTTAATCGGAGAGCAGTTCAGATGATTTTCCCCAACATGCATACAGAAGGCTGGATATTCGATGTTGAAATTTTAATCCTTGCAGCAAGGCAAAGTGTACCTGTTGTTGAAATCCCGATCAATTGGCATGAAGTTGATGGATCCAAGATGGATCTAGCCAGAGATTCAGTGAAAATGGCTATCGATCTTGTAGTAACAAGAATGGCTTATTTAATGGGACTTTATCGGGAAAAATCCAACAAAAAGAAGGTCACCTAATTTTTAATCTCTGTAAAAGTAGTGTTGTTTCGATGCACGCAGATATGTAGCGGCATAATAGTAGATTGTTTAGACAATCTGGCATTTTTATTTGAGCATGTAAGTAAGCTTATGACTTGATCGTGTCTTCATTTTACAACACTATACTAATTTTCTAAATTTTATGTACAAAAATTTTAAACTTTGTCTTCTGCACAGTAGTTCTATGCATATTTTACTGAGTCTGCAAAATTTGGTGAACCGATGTTGAAAACCTCTTTACAAAGGATGCAAACGTTTACGTCGCCTAATTATGTGTTCTCTGATGGTTTGCGACATGTTGACCCATATTTTCAGCATATTAAAACAACTGTTAAAACACGATGGAGAAATAGGACAGTTCTAGATGTTTTAAGTTCCGAATTTCGATCCATTTCACAGTTAGAATGTCTAAAACGAATCAAGAAGAAACAAATCATAATTTTACATCAGCAAAAATTAACTAAAAAGGAGAAAAAGGAACAAAGACGCTTAACAGGGTCACCGAAAGTAGTTCGAAAAATCGAATATCCAGAGATCATGGATTTTAAACTCCAAGATAATGATGTAATTGTAAGACAGGAACACATTCATGAAAGGTCAGTCTATGGAGTATGCTCCAAAGATATAGAGATAGTTTACGAAGATACTGGAATTCTAGTAATAAATAAACCTAGCGGAATACCCATTCATCCTGTACAAAATTACTACTTCAATTCATTAGTAAAGATACTAGAATATGAAGGCTGGAAAAACACACCTCCAGAGAATACAATGGCTTTGCGACCATGCTATAGATTGGATAAACTTACTAGCGGCGTCTGTATCTTTGCCAAATCCCCAGAAACTGCAAGTAGAATTCAGCGAGATATACAAGATAGAGAAGTTGAGAAAGTTTACATAGCCAGAGTTAAAGGAAGATTTCCAGAAAATGAGTTTGTTTGTAATGATGATGTCATAGTCTTAGATACTAAGAAAGGAAAAACAGATGGAATCATGAAGAAAGAAGCAAAAACAGTGTTTCAAAGAATTATTTACAATCCGGTGCTAAATGAGAGCATAGTAAGGTGTTTACCAAAAACTGGGAGGACACACCAGATTAGAATACATCTGAGAAATTTGGGACATCCTATAAGCAACGATCCATTATATGGCGATGGCAAGTTGATGTCATCATCTAAACTGAATGATCTTTCAAGAGATACCGATGCCATTTTCGATCAGATACGACTTGAGGCGGAAGTAAATAGAAGCAAGTCTGAATCATCAGAGTTATGCAAAGACTGTGGAGTTTCACTTTACACCCAAACTGAGGCAAACAAACTAGTAATATATCTGCATGCAATTAGTTATGGATTGAAGGATGAAGAAGGATGGAAATACGAGACGAAAAATCCTGATTGGGTCAACATATGATAAACCCTTTGAATGTACCTTTATATCTTTCGCTTCTGCTTCTTAGGTAGCTGCCTGGTGATACCAAAATCAGTGATGTTGTTCCGTGATAAAATTTTATTGACGTCATACCAGGGAATTTTAGAGTTTATATGATCAGACTCTTTTTCTAACTCTTTCAAATCCAATTCAGAAACTCTCTTCAAAGCATTGACTAAATGTTTTTCAAAGTCCTCCAAATCTAATTTACTTTCAGGATATAAGTAACAAAGGAATCTGAAAAACCCGGCATAATTTTGCTTCAAGCTTTCATTCTCCATGAATGCATTTAGAAATTTTCGTCTTAATATTTTTTTCATTTTAGTTCTATAAACAGCAAATTTGAAAGGATGTGTACGATTTTGGAGAATCGTGGGCACCATTCCTTTTATAGGAGTTTTCGAATTGAAAAGATTAGTGTTGTGACACTGCACCATCACTCCCGGTCGAGATTTCATTATATGACCAAAATAACTAGAAGAATGCCAATAGGTGAGACTGAAATATTCACACTTATAAGTAGTTCTTTTTTTACCTAAACCCTTCAACTGTCCAATAACATACAAGTCATTATTCACTCCCTTTAACTCTGTATAATCAGTGCACAGCGGTGTATTTTTTGTAATTAGTGCGGTAGTTGAATCTGGAAATTCATACGGAGCATTTCGAAGCTCCTCAGGTGATATTTGAAAATCTGAATCATCAATTTGAAATCTTTCCATTGGCGTTATAGAAGGTAACTTAAAATGTTTGGGAGGCGTTACAAAAATGACTGCTTCTGTGTTTGAATATAGATTTGGGTCAATTGGTAGTGTATTTTCATATTTAAGATGCAGTTTTGCTTTTGTGTTCTCTAGGGATTCACAGAGTGATACCGTTGAAGCAAGGTCTTTCGTTTTGCCAATTCCAACAAAAGGAACTGTGTATTTGATAAATTTTGCCTTCATCTTTCTCAAAGATTCACGGAAAAAAGAATACTTGTGTAGCGGGATAAAAGAGGATAGTTCAAATTTGTGTAAATTTAGCTTGGTACTAAAGATACGCGTTGGAATAATTTATGAGACAGTACTGTACTGAGGTTCATGCTCACTAAGCTTGTAAATAGTAGAATCCAATTAACCCTGCTGTTGAACAAGCTACTGGCACTTTGATATAGATAATAACAGCCGAATATTTGGTTCAATACCTGATACTTATACCTTGCATCTAGAAAATTCAGTATCATAACCACCAAAAACAAGATGGCTTTCCAAGCTTCTTATGCAAATCCTAAGAAGATTGAACAACCTAATATAAATATCTCACCTTCACCACTTGGAATCAGCGAGCAGATGCCACGAAGATATCCAGATAATATATCCACGTCATACCAATCCGAAACACCTGCTCCACTCAATAGAGTGAGAAATAGTATGAATGACATTTTATCTAATGAACACTCAACTCCAAATTACTACGCTAACAATACAAGTGGATGGACGAATCAAACCTTATCTCAAAATCAATCAGGCCAAACATTGCCAACTTCCTTTGGCTCGAAGCCAAGTTTCAATGGGCTGACCAAATTTGGTCCACCTCAACAAACTCAAATTTCTCAACAATACGATCAAGTATACAAAAGAGTATGGGTGAAGAAAGCTTCTCATACCGCTACCACAATAAGTGTAGGACCCAATGATATTGTTGACGATTTAAAGTATATGATATCCAAAAGATTCCCCACAACGTTAGCAGTAAGTTATGATCCTTCTGATTTAGTCTTGAAATTACAAATTCCCCTTGAGTTCAATAGCCCAGCCAAAATGTTACGAAACGGAAGTAATAGTAATCATGACGAAAGTATGTTTACCTCACAAAATGATAGTATAATCTGCTCAAACAGCACCAATGGAAGTCAAATGCCAAAATTGAGAAGTTTAGGTTCTGACGACACGCACAATGCACTTTCTTCATTCACAGCGAGGTCATACATCGGTAATGTTGGCAGTGAAATGTCAAGGTCAGCAACTCCATTATCTCCTGAGCCTTTGAAGTCATCCTTACCTAATAAAGATCAACTCGAAACCTCATGGCGTCAATACAACACTCGATTTTTGGTACTAGAACCAGACCTTCTAGTCTGGTCTGTGCTGGATAAGTTTTTTCCAAATGGAATGCAGATGTCAGATGCTTTGATAATAGAGACAGCTGATTCTTTGCAAAGCGAATCAGGAAAAGCTGAAGGCAAGCCAAAAAATAGTATATCATACCAAACATACACTCGTAAAACAAACGCTCAAGCTGAATCAACTACAATGAGTTTTCCTAAACCTATTCGTCCCACCAGTAACAATAAAATTGCCATTCTGGGAGAGCAGAAGGTTCCGAAGCCCAGATTCAAATCAATCAATCTCCAAGAAAATCCAGTACCACAGTCTGCGGCAGTTATACTATTTTCCAAGGATGTTAGGGATGATAAAGAGGATACCATTTCGTCTCTTCCATCACCAAGTGCTAAGAAGAACTTCAAAGAATCCTCTTTGGTGCATATGGAGAATCCCCCTATGAGACAAACTAGCTCTACGGACTCACATAAGAAACTCTCTTTGCATGTCGATACCAATGACATGGTAGGTAATTCGAAAGATCCACCAACAGGTTCCACTTTGATTGCTGCGCCTACACCAAGATCAGACATAACTATAACGCCTCAAAAACCAAATACAGAATCTACCAATAATAAACTCGATACGAAAGCAAAAAACAAAAAACTGGGACTTTCTCGTATTTTAGTGAATATAAATGTTCTGGTTGTAGAAGATAATCTAGTCAATCAGAAAATTATGGCTCGGCACTTGAAGTCATGTGGCGTTCAGTTTAAGATTGCTTCAACCGGTCAAGAAGCCCTTGAAATATGGAAAGAAGGAGGGTTTCATCTTTGTTTTATGGATATCCAATTGCCGGTAATGAGTGGGATTGAAGTCACGAAAGAGATTAGGCGCCTTGAAAGACTGAATAATATTGGTAGCATTTCTTCATATGAAGAAAAACCTCATATGATAAATCCAACAGAAGATACTTTAGACTTGAATCTTTTCCGGTCTCCTATAATCATCGTGGCATTAACTGCATCATCAGGTGCTAGTGATCAACAGAATGCTCTAGCTGCTGGTTGCAACGATTATCTTACTAAACCAGTACAATTGAAGTGGTTGAAGAATAAGCTCACCGAATGGGGTTATATGCAAGCACTAATCAATTTTGATTACTTCAAACTTGAAGATCAACATTGAAAGACATGATGGGACAACTATAAAGCGCAAAATTTATAACAGTATCAATCTATTTAGAAATGATGAGGGCTTTTTTGAGTAGGACTGGGAGATAAAGAACCGGGCAAAATATTAGTTGCATCAAAAATAAATTTGGGGATACGTGTAAGCAGAGGAAATTTAGAGTCATTTTCATAAGTTTTCTCTCCTGTTTTGTTGCTGTCGTTCTCGTCACTAATACTCAAAAAATCATCTCTACTAGTATAATTGAGTTTCCTCTGCTCAAACGATTGTATGTTCTCTTGCAATCCCTTCAAGTCATTTTCTCTCAATGGATAAGGATCAGCTATAATTTTATCATCTTCAATTGGACTACAAGATCTTCCTATGGAATTTTCATATCCACTTGTTGTCAATTCCCAATGTTTCCATTTTGCAGTATTTGCGCAACATAGATAGTGTTCTTGTTGTAGTTGCCTTAATAAGTATTTGAATAATCGGTTCAGTTTATTAGTTTTTTCAAATTTACTCTGGTTGATAACATTTGGTAGCATATGCGGAGAAGGTGCCAGAGAGAAAAATATAAGTACCTCTTCCAAAAGGTTGTTCCTGAAACCTTGTGACATCAATATTATGATGAACTCATAAACTTTTAATTTAGGTGGTATATAAAGTTCTTCTTTTGAATTCTTGAAAAAAGATTCTATACTATCATTTTTTATTTTTTCAAATTTCCAGCAACTGATACAATACATGATTACTGTTTCAACATAAGCACTTTTTAGTAAAGTTGGTAAAGTACTAGAAATACTATTAACAAGATCAAAGTTAACCATAGTATCAATCAAAAGTCCATAAGGTAGGGTAAAAACGATAGGATTATCATAATTCTTCATTCCCGCAGAGATGCTAACAAACCTTATTAGCTCTAAGGTTTTAATTGATGCTGGTGTAATTTTATCGATCATTGCATGTCGTATATCGGTTAAAGTAATTGAACTTGCTTTAACATTTGAACAATTGGGTAGCGAAATAACGGGAAAAATGAGATCAGTGACCAACAGATCACCATCGTTGTAGCAATACTCTAAAAGTTGATAAGTTTGAACTGGCTCAAGATCAACCAACTCACGTTTTGTGTATTTTATTCTATTGTCCTTTTTGAACCAGTATCCTTTTTTCTTTTTTGCCATAAGAAGAACTGTTGGTGTTTCGCAGTTTATAAACGCACTTAAGCTATTTGTTTCATTCTTTAAATTTTCAAGTAGGGAATCCTTGTTCCGACCATCAAGTTTTTTGCTCTCCAAATACTGTTCGTTTGATTTTTGTTGGTAATTTATATTTTTCATATCGGAATAACTTGTCATATCATGATGGTTATTGAAGGGAGTTTCTGATAGATAGGATCTGGATGGTTTTTCAGGGAATCCTATTTTCTTTGGCTCACATTTACTTTGATATATCAACGAATAATTATCTAGGATTTTTTTCTTATTATTGAGAAAATCTAAAGGGTTGTTATTGAAAGGGTTTAGATTGATATCAAACTGTCCTACACCATTTTGCTTCTCTGCTTTTTTACTTTGAGCTATATTTACTTCAAGATCTAAAAAATCTTCACTTTTGGTAGCAAGCATTCTTTGATAATTACGGATTCCAAAGTATGCAAATATTGAAAAAAGAGCAAGTAAAATGGCTGCTACGACTATGAAAAGCAATCCATATTTAATTTCTTCTACTGGATTGATTGCGCTAGGGACCACCATCACCACATCTCCTTGATTCCTCAAGGAATGTGATGCAGTGGTCGAGAGATCTAATTCACCTGTTTGTTTTGAATTGCTTACTAATGTTTCTCTCCGTTTTTGAAAAACACTTTTATTCAATGGGTTAATTTTAAAATATTTACCAAGTTTGAATACAGGCATTTCTCTTTTCAGTTCAAAAAGTGTTGAAAATACAGTAGCTTTAAAGCAATGCCTTTTATCAGTAGTTAAAAAAAGGGTACTGATTTAACTACTGATGTAAACTGTCAAATTTTTTGAAAAGCATTATATTTCTCAAAGGGGGCAATTTTGGTAGAAATCCAAAGTTTAGTATAAAGGTGAAGCTATTAGAAAAACTATCAAATTTCAGGATTAATCAAGGTTCAGAAACTGATACCCAGAACTTATAAATGCCCTGTCAACATACTTATCCCACAAGCGTTTGAATCTAGTGATTGTTGTTTCATCTTCTTTGATCTCATCGGTTTTTGCTGCCTTAGCATATTTGCGACCCTGTTTTATCCAATCACTTACTAACAATGAATCCATTCCCCCATTTTCATCAGTTTCGTAGTGGACCTTATATTGGAATTTCCAATCATCTATTTTTGTTTTCCCATAGTTGACTTCATTCAAGTCAATGTAATATTGAACGTACCTTTCTGGTGAAAAGGTTTGATAAGTATAAGCTGGACCTAGTGGAGTATTTTTTGGCATTATATTGGGTATTGTCTTATCTTTCTTTGGAGACATAATATCAATGTACTCCTGCTTAGAAATTGTATCTGAACTATCCTCCATTTCAGAAACCAACCGAGTTAATTTTGCCTCATCATCTAACTCTTTCTCTAGATCTTTGAAGAATTGAGACCAGTTACATTCTTGAAGATGTACATACTGGGAATTCTCATTTTTTCTCCAAAAGTTTAGCAAACGATGGTACAGCCTACTAGCTATACTAGTAGATAATAATTCATTCTCATTCTTTGAGATAAACTCGGTAATATTATACTCCCAAACTCTCATTCCAGGATTATATGTAGGCAGAACACTTGAAGAGATATGCGCAATGGCGTATCTTTCTAAATTTTGACCTCCTTTAGACCTCCATTTCAACTTTGAATACATACTATCTCTGACACTCTCCAAGTAATCAACTTTATTTTTTGGCGCTCCAAGGAAGCGATCACTGAAAGTATTGAATGGGGTATCTGATTCATCATCTATATTAATACCTAGTGCATTGTATAAATCTTGAACAGTTTCAAAACGTTGTATACCTTCATTTTCATTCTCTTTCTCCTTGTCAAATTCAGAAACCTCAGGTTGGGTGTCATAATCAATATAGGGCAAAGTTTCTCCTTCTTTGAGGACACCTAAAGTAAGTAACCTATTTTCAATACTTTTCCAAGCTGCCACCGAGTCAAGTGGTACCCAATGATCAATGTTCATATGACCCCAAACACCTCCAATGATGATATCTCTATACTCATGCATCCATACACTAATTTTAGCATAACAACTGTGATGTATATTTTTTGGTATTGGTGGAACATGTCCAGAAAGCCAAACTTTCAAACCTCTTCGACGACATTCTTTCAAAGTTGCTCCTAACCATAAAAACAATTGAAAACCTGGTTGTTTACGACCATCACAATTATCATTTAAAGGATTAGAGTTGAACCAATATAAGGTATTAATACTCAAAACTACCAATCTTCCAGGAATGACTTCACTGAAAAAGTAAGCTCCTCTGTCAAAAGTATGCATTTGATCATTAGGAACAAAATGTCTCCATATTTTGAACATTTCACGAGTTTGCAAAGTTGGCCCTGGTGCAAACAAATTATGAGGATAGACGTCATTATTACCCAAACTAGGAACAACTTTTACTCTTCTATCATGAGGATCTACATCTTCTTCACCATCATCCATGAATGTTCTCAAAACGTCATTAGAAGCTCTTTCATTCATATCAAAAATCTCATACTCTGTACGTGGATGATTTCTGTCACTATCATGTCTTATGTTATCACCAGTCCAGATAACAAAGTCGATATGATCCTTCAAATTTTCTTTAATCCAATTAAGTGTTGCGGAGTATAATTCCATCGGAGAATCACAACCACTCAATGAATCACCATATTTATGGCATATATCTTCCTCATCTGTTATAGTTGAAACCTTTTTATGACATTGCTTTCTAATAGCACCACCAGTGACACTATATTCATCAAGATGCATATCAGTCAAATGAAGGAAGCGACCATGAAGTATTTTTTCTTTAGTAACTGTGCCGTCACTTTTAGTTGAAAGGATTTTGACTGAGTGATTTGGCGTAAGATGGAGTTTTTGTAGATGTGTTACAATATCATCTTTATCAGCAACTGACTCTAATTCTTGAACATTTATAGTGTCATCTTTTGAGCTATAGCTGTAACCGATCAGGATCAAGCCTATAGAAATCAAAATCAAGATTACTTTCTTCCTCAGAATGAACTTCGACCTTGTTGAATCTGCCGAATCGATTGCGCAAGATACACAAGTATCCTTTTCATTTTTTTCCCCCAACGCTATCATACTTCAGTCAGTACCCAAGAAGTCGATGTTGAAAGCAAGCAGACACGTGTGTTGAGCAAGTGAATGAAACAATTCAGGGTTCGGTGCATGCAGCCAGCGGTGATAAATTTGGGTGTATCCGAGTGTGAAGTGACAGCCATAGATCGACAGAAGGTCACGTGGGGCCCAGTACGTGGTGCAAATTTCGGAGCTCTGGTGTAATGAAAAGAAAAGCTTGAGCGAAATTTAGATCCAAAAATTTGTTCTGTTCGCGGTGTGGGCTTTAGATAATATTAGAGTGGAAAGAACATGACGACAAGCCTGCCTGACCCGGGTCTGTCCGATTCTATACTGGTGTCCCTCTTTCCTTCTCCTTTCTCAGTTCAGCCTTTCTTGTTTCTCTTATTATCCTTTTGATCTTCTACCAGATCTTCTACCAAGTCTTCTCCGTTAATCACACTCTCTTCAAGTCAATACAATTCATACCATGAGTTTAGTTTCACAGCAGCAACTGGCTCAGAATCAGCTGCAGTTGAAGCAGTTGGAAAATCAACGGAACAAACAAGTTCAACAATCAAAGTCTCTGGTCTCTTCAATTTCAACAGCACAAACCAATTCGAGTGAAGTGAAAAAACCGCTTTCCCAAATTTATTCTGATCCTTTGGCAATTACTATTCCAACTAATGCTGACCCACCAGGTCTTCTTGCCGCACGTTTCAATTCTTGGAGAATTATCATTTCTGCTTTATCTCATTATTTGAAAGAAACAGTTTCTGTAAATGAAGAGGTAACTAGACAACAAATCCGTCTTAATCATGCAATCAGTTTTCCGTTTTTGACTCAAGGACTTAACGGTGAATTCTATCAACCTTTAAGAATTCCATCTCAAAATGATCAACCTCAACAATCAAACTCTATTTTTCATTCATCATCTAAGGAACACGATGATTTAAATGACAAAAATGAAATTGAACTTACTAGAAAATTCTTCCTGCCTCTCGGTTCAGGTTCTGTTCAAGATTTGCCAACTATACTCTATCAATATCATTCAAATGCTGCACTTCTAGCACAATCTACTGTCAAGGAATTGAATACTACTATTATACCTCGATTAGAAGATTTAAAAAGAGATTTACTGGTAAAAATTAAAGAAATTAAATCTTTACAAAGCGATTTTAAAAATCAGGTTAACAAATATCAAGCTGAAACTGCAAGACTTTTATCTGCATATGTTAAAGCAATTGATTTAGCAAATCAAGATTCTGCTCAACAAGATCCTAAAAATGATCCTTATATTATAAAATTTGCGCTTGATAGATCAATTAGACGTCAATTAACCGAAGAGAACTATTTGCACGAGGCATTCATTAATATTCAGACATCCGGTAAAGAATTGGAAAAAGTTGTTTACATCGAACTACAAACTGCGCTTACCGTTTATGCGAAACTTTTAGGTCAACAAGCTCAAAATGTTTTCGATGCATTAATTTCTAAATTAGATTCTACTATTTTGACAAAGGAACCTTCCATTGAATGGGATGCTTATGTTGAGAAAGATAGGAACAACTTTATTGACATGGACTTACCAATGCGTAGGTCTTCTGAAATTAAGTACAAACATCAATCAAATCCACTGACATATGAAATAAGATCTGGTTGGTTGGATAGGAAAACAAAAATTTTAAAATCCTATCAACGTTCTTGGTATGTGTTAACTCCATCATATTTACATGAATTCAAATCATCAGATCGTCGTAAGGATCCATTACCTGAAAGATCATTACTTTTATCTGAAATAACTGTTACTGAACATAGTAGAAAAGATGAAAAGAGCCCAAATTCATTCCACAGATTTGTTATCGCTTATGGTCAAAGTTCTGGTTTGCTCCACAAAGCTCACAAATGGGTTTTTAGAGCTGAAAGCTATGATTTAATGATGGCATGGTATAATGATTTGAAAAAGGTAACACAACTTCCAACTGCTGTTGCGAGAGCTGCAATTGCTGCTGAAAGGAAACAAAAATCCAGACGTTCATTAGCTGCAAGTTCTGATTATGTTTCTTCATCTACTGCAACAAGTATCCTTTCAAATAATAGAAAGCGAGGTGTTAGTACTGCAACCGCAAACACAGAAAAAACTGAAACAGAACATGACAACTCTACAAACTTAACCAGTCTAACTGAATCTTCTATTGATGGTTTAGGAAACAGAAAATC
This sequence comes from Pichia inconspicua, assembly GCA_004931855.1. Lineage (NCBI taxonomy): Eukaryota > Fungi > Ascomycota > Pichiomycetes > Pichiales > Pichiaceae > Pichia > Pichia inconspicua. Next base: position 17,441 of record SELW01000417.1, read on the forward strand.
AACGGAATTGGCACAGCATGTTACAAATGTGTCATCAGCTGATATGGGCTTTTTAGATAATAATGATGTTGTTTTAGTACCTGTTAACCCTGAAGCTCTAGGTAAAGCAGCTTCTTCAGCTGCCGCTGCCGCTACAGCAGGTGCAGCTATAGGTGCTTCTACTGCAGCAGTTGCTACGGATTCTAAAAATCAAATTGATTTAGATTCTCTCAATGAGCAGCACGCTGCTTTGGCCAGACAACAAGCATTACTCGAACAAAAGAGACGTCAATTATTACAAGAACAAAAAGAACTTGAAGAAAGCGCCAAAAGTTTGACTTCAACAATGCAACTGGCGCAATTAAATATGCAACGTTCTCAATCCCAATTACATTCTTCTCTGCAGCAATCTATACCATCTAAAAGTTTAGATTCTCAAATCACGACTACTTCAACATCAAATACCGGAGTTGAAGAACTTAGTGAAAAAGTTGGAGAACTAGGTGTCAACGATTCGTTACATTAGCATATTAATAATTTGAGCCATTATCTAATCAGTGTATAATTAAATTTTTCTCCGTAATTCCTTTATCGATCTCTGATATGCATGCACATGCATACGAGCTCGGCTAAATCCGAATCTTCAGTACAGCAATCGATATTAAATCAATTTTGGTATAAAAATGCGACACACCCAAACGATGATTTGAACACGTATTTCAATTTCAAGAGACCGACTTGAAAATTAAAGATGGACTATTTTCAAGATCAGTCATCCATAACACAAACAAGAGGCATATTTACCACTTCAACTTTACTTCAAATTGTTTCAACGATTGCTGTCATTCTTTATTTGGCCAGTAAATCACTGAACTCAATTTTTCAAAGACTATATTTTGTACCGCCAAATGATTTTAGAGATGTTATTCAAGTTGCTACGGAGAGTAACTCTGGTTTGTTGAAGAGTTCTCGAGTTGGAATAAAAACTGCTTCGTTGCGAAGACGTCTTATAATGGGATCTATATCACCTCAGTCATACTCAACACTTCCCCTCAATACCACAACTAATGACAACACCGTCGTTGACAATACCGACAGAAAGTTTTACAGATTGAGAGTGAACAAGAAGGATAGAGAGAATAAGGAATCATTCCTTAAAAATATTAAACCGCTTGAACCATCTGATTTTCGACGTAAGAAATTGTTTGGATTCTTTCATCCATTTAGTTATGCTAGTGGCGGCGGAGAGAAGGTTTTATGGGAAGCTGTTATATCTACGTTAGAAGCAGATAAAAATAATGTTGCTGTCATCTATACTTTCACAGATGGAAAGGATTTTTCTGTATTCTCTATTCTTGAAAGAGTGAATAAAACATTTGGTATCAACTTTTTCACTGATGCTAGAAGCGATATGCGTAAGAGAATTGTGTTTATTCACTTACCAGACAAATATCAATGGCTTATAAAGGGAGAATCATATAAATTTTTGAGCATAGTTGGACAAGCCATTGGTAGTATTATTCTTCTTTTTATTGGACTCAACCAACTTGTACCTGACATATACATTGATACCATCGGGCTTCCCTTCACATATTCTATTGTTCACTTGTTGCTTGGACTTCCAATAATTAGCTATGTTCATTATCCTACTGTTAGTAGAGATATGTTGAAAAGTGCTTCACTTATGCCAGGTATTCGTGGTATTTTGAAATATTATTACTGGTTAGTATTGCTCAAGCTATACGCCTTTAATTTAGTGTGGTCTGATATTACCCTTTTTAACTCTACATGGACAGCTGAAAATGTGCAAGCAGCACTTGGTTTAGAGTTGGTTAATAAAGAAGAAGAAGATCACATTAGAAGCCATATACTGTATCCACCATGCGTCTGTTACGATGATACAAACTTTGATCAAATCAATGTCCCTTCTTTGATTTCAAAGAAACGGAAACGCTGTATAACATATGTTGCTCAATTTCGACCAGAAAAGCGTCATGATCTCCTTTTCAGACATTACAAAGAGTATTTGAATAAATTGAATGGTACTGAACCTTACTCACTTATTTTGATAGGATCTTTGAGATCAGCTAATGATGAAGAGTTGGTAAACAAACTTAAAGAACTTATTAAAAATCTCAATATTCCAGAGAGTCATATCAGTTTCATTTTTAATGCTTCCAATGATGAGGTTGATAGATGGTTATTAGATGCAGAATTTGGTATCAATTGTATGTGGAAAGAGCATTTTGGTATTGCTGTAGTTGAATATATGTTACATGGAGAAATTCCTCTCGTTCATGCAAGTGCAGGTCCATTAGAAGATATTGTAGTACCAAGAATCAAAGATAAAGCTGCATCTTATAAAGGGGCTACACGATCAGTTAAGAATAATCCAGAAGAAAGAACAGGTTTATTTTTTAAAGATAAAAATGATCCAGATTATGATGGTTCTGCTGTATCGTATCCCACACTTTCAGAAATGCTCCTTATGGCTACCTCATTAAGTGACTCAGAGAAGCAAGTGATGAGAACGAACTGTCTTTTCAATGCAAGAGAGAAATTTGGACGAGGTGTTTTTTCATCTAAATGGAAGGGATACGTTTATGAAATCTCTACAATTGAAGAGAAGGTGCGTTCTAAACGTGGTGAAGTGGAGCGTGTATACTAGTAGCTTTTGGGTTAGCGGAGATTGACTCAAGCCTCCAAATCCTGGAAATTCATTGCGCGCGCGAACAGGTCTCGATGCACATGAGCTAGAGATCTCTAGCGCTCTAGAGCTATCGATGCTAAGAAATTTTTTTGTATAGCTGAAAATTTTTAAGAGAAATGATTATATATTAATTAGATTTTTGTTCTTTTAGATTACAGAAACAACACTAAGACTTAGAAGAATCAAAATGTCTAGTACTGAGAACAAACTGAATTCAAATCCAGAAATTTTATTGAAAAAGAGAAAGAATGCTGATCGTTTACGTATTGAGAAGCAACAGCAGGCTAAACGTCGTGCTGAAGAACGTGCAAAGAAACAAAGTGAAAAGAAAACTTCTAAGAAATTTATACGTGCCGAAAGTATTGTTGCTAGTAAGTTAGCAAGTAAGCAAGAGAAAGTAAGAGTTCAACGTGTTGCAAAATATGATAAATTACATCTTAAAGAAGTTGCAGATAATGGTAAAGATGAACGTCTCTTATTTGTTTTTCGTATTACCAAACCACATATGGGTGAAATTCCATTAAGAGCACGTAAAGTTCTTGATATTTTGAGACTTAAGAAAGTGAATCAAGGAGTTTTTGTACGATTAAATGCTAAAGTTGAACCATTGTTACATTTGATCAATCCATATGTTGTTGTTGGTACACCAAGTTTAGCAACTGTTAGACAGCTTATTCAAAAGCATGCTACAGTTAAAGTCCCAATCACGTCTGAAGAGGACAAGACTGTTCTGAAAGATGAAACAAAACCAGAAAAGGAAATTGAAGGTCATGATTTCAAGATAATTCCATTGAATGATAACAATTTGATTGAAGAAAGATTAGGTGAAACCGGTGTTATTTGTACTGAAGATATCATTTTTGAAATTTACAAAATGGGAGATGCATTCTTAGATTGTGTGAAATTCTTAGAGCCATTTACATTAAGAGCACCTGTTTCAGGTTGGGGCCCATTAAGTAAATTGAAAAGAATCGAAAAGAAAGAAGAAGCCAAATTGTATACTGTCTCTCCAAAGAGGAACGCTCCATTGAACGAAGTTGATATTGATACTTTTATTGCTGAACAAATCTGATCAGCTTCTTTGCTACATAATTTGTAGGAGTAAACTTGTTGTTATACTTTAATCCTTTAGATGAAATGTTTTTTTTCATATAATATACGAGCCCCTTTTGGGTCGATAGACTTTCATTATAAGAAAAGTTCAAAATTCCCGGGGCCGGTTTCCAGGGTAAGAATTTGCGATTTAAATTTATTGAAAGAATTCCGGCACCGGAGCTTGAATTTGTCACTTCATTTTTCATGATGAACTCGACTCCATTGGTATAGTTGTTGATTGGTTTGTTCCTTCTAACGCTATAGAAAAGATATAAATACAATGACCACTAAGAATATTGTTCTTTTACCAGGTGACCATGTTGGTACTGAGATTGTCGCTGAAGCTGTTAAAGTTTTAAATGCTATCAGTGAAGCTAGACCTGAAGTACAATTTAATTTTGAGAATCATTTAATTGGTGGTGCAGCGATCGATGCAGCTGGTGTTCCATTGACTCCAGAAGCATTAGAAGCATCAAAGAAAGCTGATGCAGTTCTTTTAGGTGCAGTTGGTGGTCCAAAGTGGGGTACAGGTGCAGTTAGACCTGAACAAGGGTTGCTTCAAATCCGTAAAGAACTGAACTTGTATGCTAATTTGAGACCATGTAATTTTGCATCTGATAAGTTATTGGATCTTTCACCTCTTAAACCAGAAATTGTCAAAGGTACTGATATTTTAATTGTTAGAGAATTAGTTGGTGGTATCTATTTTGGTGAAAGAGAAGAAGATAATGGTAATGGTAGAGCATGGGATACAGAAGCATATTCTGTTGAAGAAGTTAAAAGAATTACAAGAATGGCAGCATTTATTGCATTACAATCTAATCCACCATTACCAGTTTGGTCAATTGATAAAGCCAACGTCTTAGCATCTTCAAGATTATGGAGAAAAACTGTTGATGAAACCATCAAGAATGAATTCCCACAATTGACAGTACAACATCAATTGGTTGATTCTGCAGCTATGATTTTAGTTAAATCACCAACTAAATTGAATGGTGTTGTTATTACCAACAATATGTTTGGTGATATTTTATCAGATGAAGCATCTGTTATTCCTGGTTCTTTAGGTTTACTACCATCTGCATCACTTGCATCATTACCTGATACAAACAAAGCATTTGGATTATATGAACCATGTCATGGATCTGCACCAGATTTAGAAGCTAATAAGGTAAATCCAGTTGCTACAATTTTATCAGCAGCAATGATGCTTAAATTAAGTTTAGACCTTGTTGATATTGGTAAGACCCTTGAACAAGCAGTGAAGAATGTTCTCGACACTGGTGTAATGACTGCTGACTTGGGTGGATCTGCTAGTACCACAGAAGTGGGAGACGCCATTGCAGCGGAAGTTAAGAAACTTTTAGCCTAATTTGATGTATAAACTCTAGCTTACTAGATCATCGATCGATCGAGATATATAAATTGCATGAGTTAATGAATTAGACCACGCATAATGTAAGACAAACTAGTACTAGAACACCACGCAACCGTGCGGCGCTATTCTCGATGCAACGCGCCAAATTTAGAAGCTACTTGAGTGTTTTCTTTTATATTTACCTAGTCGCGACTAGATGATAGATATAAACAAACAGACCAAGCCCCATCAAATTTTATTATACCAACACTCAATTCTGTCCTCAGTTTCCGGTGCTTCCGCTGAAGACCGTTGAGATAATAGAAGATCATCTGGTATCCATCATTGTTAACAATAAGCAACCTCTTGTACATATAAATGCTTCCCTCGGTATATATGTTCAATTGTCGTTTAGACCGTGGGTAACGTGTATAAACTGTAATAGTTTCCAATGCGGCTACTTGCTCAATCTAAGTTGTATTTACACGTCCCCCGTTTTGGCATCCGCATTAACCGAACAAGGTGATGTTCTCAGACTATAGTCTCAACCATCTTCTACAACTCGTTAATATAGCCTCCCCTCTCCACCTTCTCACCAACAGATTGGTGTTGTAAACTAGTATTTCTGTTCACATAATCATTTTCTTCTCTTATCCCCTTACTGTGCATACTTTTCTAACTCATCATAATTTCCGCTAAACACGGGCGGCCGAATAAAGTTTCTAAAAATTCTCACGGAATTCCAATACACAACCTCATATATACAGAATAGAAAAAAAATCAGGGGTCGTTTCAAGATTTGAACCTTCAAAACTGTTTTCTTTTGTTGTATAATTTATCATCCGTATATTATTTTTCAATCTTTTGTTTTCTTCATAGACTTATAGTCAATCAAATTTTGGAAACATGAATAATTTCACATCACTGCTGTTCCTCATATCAATAACAACTTGCATAAATGCTTTAGGCTATGACGTTATTGGTTGTTTCCCAAGATCTGCATTGACTGGTCTTTCCTCTCAAGGGAAATATCAATGGCAATCTGCAGGTCATTGTGAAGGAGTATGTATTGGCAATCTTGTTATTGCATTAACAGATGGCGATGAATGTTTCTGTGGAACGGGTATTGATAAATCTGCCCAAGTCAGCTCTAGCTTTTGTTCTGAACCATGTTCTGGCTACCCTATTGAAAATTGTGGATCTAACGACTCAAATTACTTCCACGTAATTCTTGACGCAGAAATGAATGCTGCTTTAGGTGATAATAATGAAGATAACAATGATGATGACAACAATGGTGATGAGATTGATTCTTCTAGTTCCTCATTGACTACATCATCATCATCGTCAACTTCCACGTCATCCACGCCATCCACGTCGTCTTCTACATCATCGTCATTATCATCAACTTCCACTTCATCATCTACATCAACATCGAGCTCACAAACTTCCATATCACCAATATTGCTAACGACAACCGTTACACCAACATCTATGTCTTCTACCTCAACACATTCAAGTATATCAATAAGCGAATCATCAATCACCACAGTCTTGTCATCTGAATCTGTTTTCACATCCAACCAAGAATTAATGACTATTGTTCTTAGTGTTACTTCTGTTTCAATTCAGACTCAAACAGCTACTGCGATTCGAACAGCAACCGTTTTACCTTCACTTCCCAACAATAACAATGGTGTCGATGCTAACAATAAAAGTTCACAATCTAGTTCCGGATTGAGTCATGGTGCAATTGCAGGAATAGTTGTTGGTGTTGTCATTGGAACCTTACTTATTGCCGCATTTTTACTTTGGTTCTTTGGTGTTACTCTATTTTGCATTCCCGGAAGAAATCGTACTTTTGACCCTTACGATGATGAGAAAACATTGAGTGATGGTTCATTATCACTACATCGACCAGTAGATAATTCCGCTGCTCTAGCTGGACTCAATGGTTTTGGAAGAACAGCGGCTTATGATTACAATGCTGATGAAATTAGTATAGGTTATGGTAACAGAAGATTTAGCCAAGGTAGTTTACCAGATGCCGCTGGTGGAAGTGAAAGTGATAGCTCGAATAAAGCTGGTGGATTGCGTGTTATAAATCCTGACTTATAGTTCAACTCCCTTCCTCATCCAAATTCACTACAAATTATACCACTTCCAAATCATTAGTAATTCTTGATACCAAATATAACATTTGTTGATTCATATACACATGGGTTGTATGTTTTAAAAACTAGTGCTTATACTTATGAACTTTTAATTTTCATGTCCTTCGTCACATAATTCTTATGTAATTTAATAACTTTTACAATAAAAACTCAATTTTATCATTCTGATATAAAAATTTATCTACACATTATGAAAAGCTACATTGCAAACCATTATTCAATCAGTGACCTGCCCATTCGATACTATTCAAATCAATACCTTCATTAACCATTTCCCATAAAGGACTCATCTCTCTAAGGAATCCAACTCTTTCTTTCATTGCTTGAACAACATAATCAATTTCAGCTTCAGTGGTAAATCTACCAATACCAAATCTAATACTTGAATGAGCTAATGCATCATCTGCACCTAAAGCATGTAAAACATATGATGGCTCTAATGATGCAGAAGTACATGCAGAACCACTACTTAATGCAATATCTTTCAAAGCCATTAATAAGGATTCACCTTCAACGTATGCAAACGAAACATTAACACAACCAGCATATCTATTGGTTGCAGAACCATTTAATTGTGTATGTTTGATCGATAATAGTTCACTAATCAGTTTTTTAGATAATTTATGAATATGTTCTTGATCATTTTCATATTCACTGATCATTAAACGAGCTGCCTCACCAAATCCTGCAACTAAAGGAGGTGCTAATGTACCTGATCTTAAACCTCTTTCTTGACCACCACCATTGATTATTGGATCAAGTCTAACTCTTGGTCTTCTACGAACAAATAGTGCACCAATACCCATTGGTCCATAAACTTTATGACTGGAAATTGACATTAAATCAATATTCATCTTGTTGACATCAATCGGAATTTTACCATAAGCTTGTGCACAATCAGTATGAAAGAAAACTTTATTTTTACGACAAATACGACCAATTTCTTCAAGTGGTTGAATCACACCAATTTCATTATTGACTCCCATAACTGAAACAATAGCAGTATCTTTACGAATAGCCTTTTCCAAATCTTCTAAATTTATTAAACCATCCTCATTCACTTTTAGATATGTAACTTCAAATCCCTCATCCTGTAAATGCCTACATGTATCAAGAACACACTTATGTTCAGTTTGTGTGGTAATTATATGTTTCTTTGTCTTCGAATAAAATCTAGCTACACCTTTCAATGCTGCATTGTTTGACTCAGTTGCACCAGATGTTAAAATAATTTCCTTTGGATCAGCACCAATAACTTCTGCAATATATGCTCTAGCCTTTTCAACTTCATTTTCAGTTTCCCATCCATATGAATGAGTCGCAGAATGAGGGTTACCGTAAAGACCTGTATAAAACGGTAACATCTTATCTAAAACTCTCGGGTCAACAGGAGTTGTTGCTTGCATATCCAAGTATATTGGACGAGATCCTACTTGTGAATCATCTCTTTTAGTATTTTTTAGTGAAACAGATGATCCAGCTGGTGGTTGTGCGTATAATCTCTTCACCGTTGAAGAGATATAACGACTCTTAGGTAAACTAATCTTGAACCTATTCATCATATTGAATCTTTTAGCTGTCATTTAGAAGATTTATCCAGTAAAATACTTGCTTAGAAAAGAATTCGCCCTCAATTCAATTGGATGGATGACTCGAAATGATTCCTGATATTAATTATTAAGCCTATGCCTGTCTAGATCCTAGTGAAAATTTCCTCGCTATTATACGCTTATTTCCGAGTGGGGAAATTCCACTTGATGCATAATTTGTCGATCGGTATCGCTATTTCCACTGAATTTCCAAACTTAACAAACAATGATCTGGGTCGAAGACTCTATGAACTACAATAAGCTAAATTGATGACAGATAACTCCAATTTATTTATTACCTCTCTCATAAGCGGTGGAGCTGCTGGAACAGCAACTGATTTGGCCTTCTTTCCAATTGACACTCTGAAAACGAGACTACAAGCAAAAGGTGGTTTTTTTCATAATGGTGGCTTCCGTGGTTTATACAAAGGTCTTGGATCTGCTGTAGTTGCATCGGCACCATCTGCTTCCTTATTCTTTATTACCTACGATGGCTGTAAAAGGTATTTTAAATCAGAATTACCGGTATACTTTCCTGCACTTGATGTATCTACTTCCGCACACATTTCTCATATGTTAGCTGCATCACTAGGTGAAATAGCTGCTTGCATGGTTAGAGTGCCAGCAGAAGTTATTAAACAACGTACACAGTCACTGCAATTTAATTCTTCCTTGGAATCACTCAAATATGTTATTTCAAATAAATCCGGAGAAGGTGTCATCAGAGGTTTATATCGTGGATGGGGTACAACAATTATGCGTGAAATTCCTTTCACAATTATTCAATTTCCTCTATATGAACATATGAAATCATTATGGGCAGAATATGAAGGAGTAGAGAAGATCTCACCATTGAAAGGTGCACTCTGCGGATCAATTGCTGGTGGTTTTGCTGCAGCTGTTACTACACCCCTCGATGTTTTGAAAACGAGATTGATGCTAAGTAAAGAGAGAATAAGTGTGATTAATTTGGCTAAAAATCTGTTGAAGGAAGAAGGTTATGCTGTCTTTTTTAGTGGTATTGGCCCAAGAACTATGTGGATCTCAGCAGGGGGAGCTATCTTCTTAGGTGTCTACGAATCAGTCAGCTCCTTCTTACAACACGAAAAGATGATTTTATCATAATGTCAATAATTTATAGAATGTATTATGAAACCGTTAGAATTATTTATTCTGTATTTAAGGTTATGCATCAAAATGAAAACCAAAACTAAAGCTACCCTTATTTCCGTCATCTTGATTGATTGGCTTTGTTAAGTCATTCCATATTTTAGACTTTTTGATCTTGATGTTTTTCATGTCAGCGTTTGAAAGTTGGGGTAATGCCTTTTCTACACGGTTTCGGTATTCACTCTTTCTCAAAAATTCAACAAAAGCTTCGAAGACTGGCATACAGCCGGTACCTTTGAGTTCACCAACATCTTCATCATTGTTTCTTAGATCCTCCCTACTTAGATAATCTCTGATTGTTTTGATATTACCATCCGAGTTATCAAAATCATCATGATTCAAAAAGTCATTCAACTTTGCTTGAAGCAAATCATGTCTAAATCCACTTACTTGGTCTGGTTTGAACTTCATAAAATTCAAGACGTTGACAATTTTACATGGGGGGACAAAGTTTGCAGTAAATGCCACTGAATCCTCCAGATTGATGACACTATGCCACCAACCTGATGGAACGTACATACATTCATTTTTGAATGTTATACCCACTATGCAAGTTTTGAAACCACCAGGCCCTAAATTTTTATCATGTGTATCGATACTGGCATCATCACTCAAAGTAATAGAATCATTCCAAAACCCATTCTTCACCCATTCCGCTAGACCTATAGGTGACATAACTTCACTCTCATCCTCACTGACGAAAACTCCTGGTGGTTTCATACCAGGCGGTAACATGACCCACAACTTCGATCCTTCAAGAACGACATTCCAAGCATCTGTCGAGTTGGGATCTTTATGAAATGTTGAACCTGATCTTTTCGGTCCTGTAATAAGCCATGAATGATCTGGACGGCATTCATTGAAAACTTTGAAAAGGTCATTTTGAGCGAAAAGTGGTGGATTATCAAAGTAACCAGTGGGAAGTAATGATTTCATGGCTTCTGATCTACAATCAAACAAGTAAAGTGGGTTTTCATCATTGTTTTTTCGTGCATAAGACTCGTAAAGTGCAAGTTCCCACAATACAGACTCTTGTCTGAACTTTACATCAGGAAATTTTTCCAGTAACCAACTAATGGTCCACTTTGGCCACCTATCCGAATCAGGGGAATTGCTACCCAATATAAATGGATGATCACTCCAATGATTTTCGAACATTTCATAGTTGAATGTGTTTTCATCAATTCTAGGAATTCTTCCTCTATACGGATATTTGCTAGGATTTGACAAAACGTGTGCATCCCAGTACCCATCTAGATCCTTTAATTTTTCTTGTTCTTCAATGATTTCGGCAAATAGAGAGTTATAATCTATGGAAGCATTGATATAAGGTGTGAACAATGCATCTGAATATACCAAACCATTACAATTAACTTCGTATTGTTCGGGTATGGATAGAATGGATGATCTCCAAGATCCCTTCCAGTTTTCAAATGTCAAATCAAGCTCTTTTCTTTTCTTCTCACTTTTAGAAGTGTATATAGTTCTCCATAAATCGTCAAAAGTAGCATATGCATACCAAAATTTAGATACATGTGAGGCATTAACAAGATCGATAACATCAAGATATGACAGAATTTGTAAAATAATATCATCGGGAAGCCTATTAAATAAAGTTCCTGCTGATTCTCTAATTCTTTCTAAATCTTTAGAATCTGCTAAAAAAGCGTTTGCAGATGGTTTCACTCCTAAAGGATGCTTTGAGATTTGTTGATAGAGATTAGAAATACTTCTTGATTTTGCTAACAAATGATAATTGTAAGCTGTCTTCTGTTTCTTTGATGTAAACTCAGTATTTTCTTTAGTTTCATTTTGTTGAAGCACTTCAACTGACATAACTTGATCAATTTTTGTTACAGGGTGAAATTCCAAAAGATTCTAGATAAGATCAGGTCATTTCAAATTCTTAAAAATTGAAAAATTTCTAATTGTCTCAGATAAACTGAGCTGTTTTAGAGCTCAAATGACAAAGTATATAAGATCGATCAAGCTTTTTATTTACAGGAGAATACACAAGTTTATAAGCAACAAATTCTACTCAACTGGTAGGGTCTTTGGTCTTTTCAACAGCCAGTCTTTGGATTGTAGTTTCTTTTCATGCTCTCTTTCAGTTTTACCAGGATACAACACCTGTTCATCTCTTGGGTTCACAAATTCTTCTGGTTCCTTTGGAGCTGGTGCATCTCTTTCCTTCCAGTACTTTCTGATCTGTCCGACACAGTTCATACAAAGGAAGTGTGATTTTTTATAGTGACCACAAGCTGGGCATCTGTTAAGATTGTCCTTTAATTTGATCTGTTTGTCACCTGGTCCATATAATCTTTGCCTTCTCTTCATATGGGAGGTTTTCTTTTTAGGAGCTGCTTTAAGTATACCGGCATCTATTTCGCATTCATGTTCTTGGTGTGCTTGTTCGACTGGTTGAAGAAAAGAAGGAATTCTTAGACCGATCTTGATAGATGGTAACTCAGGTAATACTGGAAGAGTGACCTTCGGTACAAAGGATCTAATAACAGAGGCCATTCTTTGTTGTGGGTTAGTGTTGCTCTGCAAAAGTACCTACTCTAAGTACTCTAGTCTCTAGTCCTCAAATTTCTCGTACTGAAAATCACCTACTAAAGACTCAGTTTCTTCTTTCTCGCGCGACAAGCTCACAGTGGGCTCCCTGCTTATGTAAGCTTTCCCCGGGGACGCACAGGCCGTTTTGAAGAAGATTTCAGTCCC
>SELW01000307.1:0-29333 GCA_004931855.1 Pichia inconspicua
TCCTTATTGGGCTAACATTAACTGAACAGGTGAATCTGGGTTGTGTACTGATTTAAGGAAGACCAGAGAGCGAATCAAAATTTTTGATTAAGAATCCCGCGCGGGATGAAGAAAAGACGAAATTTAAAGGGACAAGACCCTTAATAGTTTAGTATTCTAATCACGACAAAGTCTGTGTCGTGAACCTGTCTCGATTCTGGTCGGATCTGGCTCGTCGTTTCTTCGCGAAATACTCAATGAATTTGTCCAAAGTTTGTCCAATCGTTCCGATTGGGTGTTCCGATTGGATGGAATAGTAGTATAAATCAGCATATAAACATTCACCAATATCACCACCGTCCACGTCATTGTTGTGTGATGGATGTATCACCCTTACTTGTTAACTCATGACTAATTTGAATCCAATCAATTAGTAAGCCTAGTTTCATCAAAATACACAATAAACAATAAACAATACCTAATCTAATTGAATCAAGATTCGTGTAAATGATCTCCCATAATTAGTCCCGTGCTAATCCATCAGACAACTGGAATTAACGAATAAAAGATAAATGATACTTGGTAAGAAAGCTAGTCATTCTTCCCTGTTCTTCCTTATTCTTCCCCACTCTTCGTATTCTTTCCAGAACCCTTCCCTGCAGCATCATCAAGTTAACTCCGACCACTAGTGCTGAGCACATGCGGAAGAAAAATGCACAGAGGGTGCACAGAATGCGTATAGAATCTGCGAGGAACACAGTGTAGGGTAGACTGCATAGAACATGCAAAAGAAGCATTGTATAATTATTGTAGACTATTGTAGACTATCCACCAAACACTAAAAGGTGATGGTCGGGTTTAGCGCTCGGATCTGAGGCCCGTATAATTCCGGCGTGGCTGGACCCTCGTGATGCAAAGATCATTCCCCTTTCTTACCCCCAGAATTACCAGTTTCCTCCCCCCACTTCCCCCCCCATTTTCCCCACTTCATCCATCACCCGTTGTGAATTCATCAATCAATCACTCAATCCTTCCACTCTGATCACATCAGTTATTATTTAGCTGTTTATTTTTTAATTCTTTCGCGCATCCTCTTTTTTAACACATCACGCATTCTATTTTAACTTTCTTTTAGCAACTTTCTTTCCATATCTTCTACAACTTTCTTCTTGCTTCTCCAATTTCCTTCTTTTTCTTCTCTTCCAACATCTTTCTTAACCTTCTTTCTTTTTTCTTTACTTATTCCTTGCTCATTTCCTTACTTATTTACTTATTTACTTATTTACTTATTTACTTCTTAATCTCTTTTTTTTTCTCCTTTTATTATTCTATATTTGTACTACTCACTAGCTAATTTTTTATTATTATTTCAATCTTATTAGCATTATCACTCGTCTACAGATGATGGTACAACAGCAACAGCATCAAAATCAACATCAACATCAACATCAACATCAACGTCAACCTTCACTACAACCACTACAACCACCACCACAACCACCACTACAACCACAACAATCTTCACAATTACAATTCAACTCACAACAATTAATGCAAAATCAATACCAATTTCATCAACCACTTCAACCATTACAATCAACTATACATCCGCAACAACGTTATATCTTCCCACAACCTATTTATCAAAATCAAATTCCACCTCAAAATCTAGCATATCAACATCAATATTATCCTCAGCCATCTTCTTCTTTTTCTTTACCAACACCACCACCACCACCACCACCACCACCACCACAGCAGCAGCAGCAGCAACAACAACAACCCTCATCAACACCTACATCTACATCCTCAACAATACCAATACAAACACAACTACCAATTCCTCAATTACAACGCTATTCTTATGCTCAACCAATTTCTATTTTACCTCCTCATTTTGATCAACAATTGCTTCATTATCAACCACAAGTTTATTCAGCTCAACAAATTACTCAACATAGAAGCTCCCCATTGACATATTATCAACAATCTCGTATACCAACACCAACATCAGTATCAATTCAACCACAAACAGTAACATCAACAGTTGCTGCAAGACAAACTTTTACACCAACACCAACATCTATATCAGTATCAACATCCGCATCATCTTCAGCATCATCATTATCATCATTATCATCATTATCTAATTTAACAACTAGACAACCAAAATCAATGGTACAAACAAAAAGAAAAAGGAGAAGATATAGTGAAATTGATAGAGTATTTAGATGTACATATAATGGTTGTACAAAAGCATATGGTACTCTAAATCATCTAAATTTTCATATTCATTTACAAGGTCATGGTAAAAAGAAAACTTGGAGTAGCTTTAAAAATGAATCAAGAGAGACAGAAACAGAAACAGAGACAGAGAAAGAAACGAAAATTTTAACAGGTACAGAAGAAACAAATGAAACTACTACACCAGAAATTACTGAAACAACATCATTTTCAAATAGTCCAACATCTAAAGCAACTACAACAACGTCTGGAACGTTTGATAATGCTACCACTACTATTTCTAGTGATAATAATTAACAGTAATTATAGAGTATAATTTATTATAAAATAACGAATCATTACAAATAACTAAATTAAAAGCATTAATCAATAATTTAGTAATGTACATTCAATTAAACACCCAAATTGCAATATCTCAATGGGTGTTCCAAGTACAATAAATCAACTCTAAATAATTTAATATAAAGGTAAATAGAGAGCAATCCATCAGCATCAGCGTGTTCCTCTCGTCTATGCCTTGTTCATGTCTTGGCGTTCTGTGCGTGGCAGAATCTGCATCGAACCCCTTTTTACCCCCCTCTTCGACTTCCTCTTCCACTTCTTCTTCCTCCTCCCCAGTCCAATCTCAAGGTTCTCAAAGTTCTCAAATCGCAAATCGCAAATTGGAAATCGCCGAGCGGCTGTGACCGAATAGCCGGAACCGCAGCCGCAGCCGCAGCCGGAGTCGGCCGAGACCGAGACCAAGATCGACTAGTCAAAATTAGCACCGGTCACCACCGGTCAACCACCGGTCACCACCGGGGTCCATCATCGGTCAACGCCGCACTAGCTACCGGTCGGCACCAATCGGCCACCGGGNGTCCATCATCGGTCAACGCCGCACTAGCTACCGGTCGGCACCAATCGGCCACCGGGTTGTTGTGGGTGTACAGATGTCCTAGAGACTCGCACTCGCCAACCCCCACTCAGTATGACTGCTTTCCTAGTTATTACACTTAGTTACTTAGTGATATAGAAGCTTTATATACTTTTGTATTACTTTATACATAGACTACTTTATTATTAAACTTACTTGCGATTGCTACTATTATACCGTTCTCGGTAAATTCTGACTCTGTCAGCACCCGCCTAATAATTTCTCTTCAACGAGTGCGGCGTCCGTGCAGGCCAATCACGCGACCCAGACGCGTTGGAACGAATCACGCATAAATATTAGACTCATTTCGTTTGCTCTGCACAACGCAGTTTTTTGTCGCAGGCCTTAGCGTACTGAGCCACCGGTGATCAACAATTCTCTTTTTTCCAAGTATTTTTTTTTTGACTAGTTGGATTGTAATTAAACTAATAGATTAGCAAGATGTTTAAAAAACGTTCTAGATTTGTGAAAAAAGATGCAAAACATGAACATAATTCTACAGTATCTGATGATGATAATTTAGATGAAGTTGAAATTCATTTACCAAAACGTCAATTACGTCATAATTCTGTACAGTTTAAGAAAACATTACTTAAAGAAGAAGATGTACAACTCGAACCTGTAGAGGTAGAACAGAAAGATGTTACTACATCATCTCCCATATTAATCCCTACCACCACTACATCAAATTCACCCGTTCGAATTGTTACTCACATACTAACACCCCCTTTCCTTTCAAATACGCCATTACCAATACAATCATCTTTAGTTTCTCCTGATATTATACGTGATAAATCTGGTGATTTATATAGGGCTGGACAGAATGGTTCTTATATTCTTAATGAACGTCGACGTAAAATTGCTTCTGTTGCCGAAAAGGATCATTTGGTTGATAAAAAGAAAAAGATAGTGCAAGAAGAGGAATCTGAATTTTCAGAAACTTCAAATACAACATTTTCAAGGGAAAATTTACCAGCTTTCAAAGTTCGTGATCCATTATTACGATTAATTGATGAAAATCAAGTACTCATAGTTATTGGTGAAACTGGTTCAGGTAAAACAACTCAATTACCTCAATTCCTTTATGAGAAAGGTTATCATAATAATGGTTTAATAGCTATAACTCAACCACGTCGTGTTGCAGCAGTTTCTGTTGCACGTCGTGTAAGTGAAGAAATGAATGTTAATTTAGGATCTACTGTTGGTTTCACTATCAGATTTAATGATAAAACTTCAAAGGAAACTCGTATTAAATTCATGACTGATGGTATTTTACTTCGTGAAACATTATCTGATTCAACATTATCGAAGTATTCTGCTGTTATTATGGATGAAGCACATGAACGTTCCCTTAATACTGACATTTTATTTGGAATTTTGAAAAAAGTACTACGTCAAAGACGTGATTTCAAACTAATAATAACTTCAGCTACAATGAATTCATTAAAATTCTCACGTTTCTTTAACAATGCTGTTCAATTTAAAATTCCTGGCAAAACTTACCCCGTACAAATAATGTACACACAATCTCAACCAACTGATTATATTGACGCAGCAGTCAAACAAGCTTTAAAAATTCATTTATCAAGACCTATTGAAGATGAAACTGATAATCATGGTGATATACTTATCTTTATGACAGGTCAAGAAGATATTGAAACCACATGTGATTCTTTAAAAAATGAATTAGAATCACTTGGTAAAATTGAAAATTCAAATGTACAATCACTAACTATACTTCCCATTTACTCAAATTTACATTCAGCTGATCAAGCTAAAATCTTTGCACCTTCTAAATTTAGGAAATGTATAGTTGCAACTAATATTGCAGAAACTTCACTAACCTTAAATCATGTTAAATACGTTATCGATTCCGGATTAATGAAAATGAAAGTTTATTCACCAAAACTAAATATGGATTTATTACAAACTTTACCCATTTCTAAAGCTCAAGCTGATCAACGTGCTGGTCGTGCAGGTAGAGTTTGTCCTGGTGAATGCTATCGTTTATACACTCTTTCTACATATAACTATGAGATGTGGGATGATCCAATACCAGAAATTCGCCGCTCAAACCTTTTAAACACTGTTTTATTATTGAAAAATCTTAACATTGATGATATTTCTAACTTCCCATTTATTGACCCACCATCTTTAGATGCAATTCATTCATCACAATACGAATTATGGGCTTTAGGTGCACTCGATAATTTTGGTAAATTAACACAATTGGGTCGTAAACTTACATTATTCCCTACTGATCCAATATTGGCGAAATTTTTAGTTTTAGCAAACGAACCAGAGTTTGCATGCGGTGCTGAAGCTATTCGTATTGTTGCTACATTATCTGTACCACCATTATTCATTAAAGTGAAAAGAAATACAGATATTGCCAAACGTGCCCAACATGCATGGTCAAACTTTCATGTACCTGAAAGTGATCATCTCACCCTCCTCAACGTTTTCTCACAATTCTACAACTTACAGGGTAGATCATTACGTGAACAACATAATTGGTGTGATCGAAATTATCTCAATTTCAAATCATTACGAAATGCTGTTGATATTCATAACCAATTACTTCAAGTTTACGAGAAAGCTTTTGATAAAATAACTACCTGTATGGATAATTGGGATACTATACGTTATTGTCTTTCAGCTTGTCTTTACACCAATGCAGCAACCTTCAATAAACACGGTGAATACAAACATCTTCGATCAGGTATTGAAATGTACATTCCATCAACTTCTGTTTTCTCAGATACATCGTATTTACCTGAATATGTTGTATTTCATGAACTCTTACTAACTGGTGAACGACAACAAATGCATTATATTACTGCTGTAGATGGTGAATGGTTAGTTAAATTCGGTAATATATTCTATAGTCGTGCAATACGTGGGTTAACTACAAGGGATAACCAAAAGATGAAAGAAGTGGAGTTTACAAAGTTGGTAGAGTCAGAGAGGGAGAAGAGATTGGAGGGAAAATCATATTGTCAATAAGTCTTGTTTTCTCTGTTGAACCATGCGCATTAAGGACATAAACTGCTAACGATAATATACACCCTTTATCAGGATCAATAGAATTGAGATATGCAAGAGTAGTTGGATCACTGAAGGCAATATAGTCGATTGTAAAATCAGCGTTTGTACCAATAATCTCACGCACAATTGTATCTGTTAATTGAGAAACGTTAGTGATTTTCTCCTTCGTGTACATTTGACGTGCAATTTCCATACCTCTGTATAAACATGTAGCGTGGTCAAGTATTTCATTTGAAAGGTATTTGTTACGTGAACTTAATGCAAGACCAGTTTGTGAACGTATAGTGGGTACGACCACGATTTCCAAATCCATTAATAAATCACGCACAAGTGTTTTCACAACCACTGTTTGTTGTATATCCTTCTGACCAAAATAAGCTCTCATTGGTCGTACCACATTAAATAACTTTGTAAGCACAGTTGCAACACCACGAAAAAAAGTTGGACGTGTTCTACCTTCAAGTACAGAAGATACTCCTAAAACGTCAACAAATGCTCCGCGTTGTGCATTTGTGTCAAATGTGAATCCTGATGGATACATCTGATCAACTGTTGGTGCAAAAACGGCATCAATCGTGCGTTCTGGGAAAGTTTCAGCAAGTAATTCAAGATCATGATTAAGATCCCTTGGGTAAGTATCAAGATCTTCATTTGGTGCAAATTGAGATGGATTGACAAATATTGATACAATTGTGCGGTCGTTGTTAGCTAATGACTGTTTAACAAGTGCCATGTGACCTTCATGAAGGAAACCCATTGTTGGGACAAACCCAACAGTTTGATTGTTTGCAGTGTAATCGTTACGTAATGCACGCAGTTCATCCACTGTGGTGATGACAGGTATCTTTGACATGATTTGTGGTTGAAAATGTAAGAGTTGTTGTAAATTAACTGTTGACATGAAAAATAGTAGGCCAAAAAAGGTTAAACTTCAAACCCCGCGGGTTAGACGTTGAAATTTTCATTATGGAACAGTTTGCTAACAAATTTGTTAGTGGAAAAACCACTAAAAACTTTTCGAGTGAGCGGAAAACAAGTTCTTAGGGAAAATGCGATTTTGCCATACAAAAGCTGAGATCTAGCTAGCGTGCTACTCAAGCGTAATTCTCAAATTATCAAAAACAACTTGTTAGTGAGAAGCGTGCTGTGGCACGAAATAGAATTTGAGCCAATTTTTTTTAGTCATTTGACATTTACTATGGGAAAAACTCAACCTAGAAAACGCAATTGGTGGGTGTAAACTATATAAACTTCTACAATAATAGTGTGTGATGGTGTGGCCTAGGGCCCTTTTTGTTGTCAAAGTGCAAAACAACTGTATGAAGAGTAATTTTCAAATTCACTTTTCAGCTTGTAAAATTTGAAGTGGAAAACGCGTTGTTAGTAGCAAAGTGCTTTTTACATACAAAAAACGGTTTGAGGCCAAAAAGCTAAACAAGATTTGGACGGTCCATTAAAAAAATATGGAAAACAAGTTCTTAGGCAGGAAAGTTTTAATATGGGAAAATTTGTTAGTAAATTTGTTAGCGAAAAACTGATGATTAAGATTTCGCTTACGTAAGTTATGTGCTTGTGCATGCGTTGGGTAGGTACTATTAGTACTAATGTTTAGCTTATTATATATAATTATATGGAGAGAGGAGAATCTGTTGGATTTACCTTTTGCTCAATAGTGTTTGCATTAGCAGCTGATTTGTTATCCATAAGACGAAGCAGATTACGAAGTAACATAGCAATTGTGACTTTACCAATAGATGGGACATAAATTGAAGCAACTTTTTCAACTTCTTCAGAGACAAAGTTGTTTTCACTTGAAAAGTTTATACAGATAGCACCACGTTTAATATATTCTGTTGGGAATTTATAAGTTGATGTGGGCACACCTGTAATAATAATATCTGAAATTTTTGCACATTGTTCAAGTGTCATATTACAATCTTGAACTCTATGTTGTTTATAACGTAAACCATCACCACGTTCATATAATTGAACATCATTAATATCAACGGAATAAACAGTTGCACCATCATTAGCTAATAAAGCAGCAAGTGGTCTACCAACGATTTCACTACGATTGACAATTGTAATTGTTTTACCATAAAGTCTATCACCAGGTTGTAAAACAGTATTATAAGCACCAATATTTTCAAGTATTTTAACGATTGCTAAAGGTGTACAAGGTAAAATTGATTTCATTGTACGTGCATCATCAAGGTATCTAATATTATGGTACATATTTGAGATATATTTAAAATTCAAACCTTCAACATCTTTATGAATTGAAACACATTGTTGTAAATACTGATCTTGTTTGTTACCGAAAACAGGGAAATAAACAATCATACCATTAATATCATCATTATTATTACAATTGTAAATTTCTTCTTCTAATTGATCTTTAGATACTTGAATTAATTCATAGCGGAAACCAAGAGACGATGCAGTTTTACCTGTCCAAGTTGCATACATCATTGCAGCAGGATCATCGTTGGCAAGTAGACCAACAAGTTTTGGTTTCCTTGCAAGTTTTGAAGTTGCTTCAGTGAGTTCATTTAGGTAAGTTTTGGCAATCCTTGAAGCAGGAATGACTTTGCAGGCTTTAATAGGTGCAGACATTTGAAGAGGAAGAAGTGGTTAGTTAAAGAGAAGAGTAGGGTGTAAAGTATGTATCAGCATTATAGAAAGGTTAGTTAATAAATTTAAGTTTAAATTTAAATAAAATAATTTGATTAACAAATATAGGAAAAATTAAGATAGATTATTGGATCGATTGAAGTATTAGCGCAGAAGTCAGCGATCACGTGGGGGCGGAAAGGAGAAGTCACGCGTGGGAACGTGGAGGGAAGAAGTCAGCCCCTAAAGCACCAGCCCCACAGCTCACAGCACCAGCCACATCTGGCTTTGCGACACGCTTTTCTGTCGCACGGCATCGACTCTGAAATATCAAATAAAACTAAAATTTTTATTGCTATTTTATTTTCCGAATTTCTCAGACTTGAGGCCTTCGGCCTTTCCCGGATTAATCTGTTCCGCCGAGTTCGCGTTCTGTTCCGGCCACTGAGTGACAGCCCACCCCACTTCCAATTCTAACTATAAAGTACTCTCACACAACCCTTTCTTTCACAGTGACACTTCTGTCTTGTATTGTGTTCTCCTTCCCCCCACACACAATACCATCACCTTCGTTTATTAATAATGAATCATAATCTTCGTTCTGCTGTCGATGACATTGTTCGTTCCTTTGAAGTCTCTTCCGAAAAACTCCGTGCTCTAGTCGACCTTTTCATTGCTTCAGCCGAATACGGTCTAAGTCATGACAATGTAGGTCGTGTTTCAATGCCAATGATTCCAACTTATGTAACTTCAATTCCTACAGGTAGTGAAAAAGGTTTACTATTAGCTGCTGATCTTGGTGGTACTAATTTCAGAGTTTGTTCTGTTCAACTTAATGGTGATCATACTTTCAAACTTTTACAAGCTAAAAATCCTATCCCTGTTGACCTAATGACTTCAACAACTGATGAATTATTTTCTTACCTTGCAACTAAAATTGGTTTATTTGTTAAACAACATCATGCTGATAAATTTCAACAAGAAGATGGTAATGATGGCGTTGATTCAGGTAAATTGAAATTGGGTTTCACTTTTTCATTCCCTGTTGAACAAACTTCACTCAATTCTGGTAAATTGATTAGATGGACAAAAGGTTTTGATATCCCAGATACCGTTGGTAAAGATGTTGTTAAGGAATTACAATATCATTTAGATAAACAAAATATTCCTGTTCATGTTGCAGCTTTGGCAAATGATACAGTTGGTACACTTTTAGCAAGATCTTATACTGGTGAAAATAAGGAAGGTTTAACTTCTTTAGGTTGTATCTTTGGTACCGGTACAAATGGTGCATATAATGAGAAACTTGAAAATATTCCTAAACTTCCAAAGGAAATCGTTGAACAATTACGTGCAAAGGAAGTAACTCATATGGTTATTAATACTGAATGGGGATCTTTTGATAATGAACTTAAATTATTACCTGTAACTCCATACGATGAAGCACTTGATAAAGTTACTTCTAATCCTGGTTATCATATGTTTGAAAAAAGGATCTCTGGTATGTTCCTGGGTGAAATCTTACGTCATGTTATCATTGATTTACATTCAAGAGGTTTAATTTTAAATCAATATACTGCTGAAACTTTACCACATAGATTAAGAACTCCATGGTTATTATCAAGTGAAGGTTTATCAATTATTGAAATTGATGATTCAACAAATCTTATTGCATCTGAACTTGAATTGAAAAATATGTTACGTTTACCAACATCCCATGAAGAACGTATTGCAATTCAAAAAATTACTAGAGCTATCTCAAAACGTGCAGCTCATTTATCTGCTGTTCCAATTGCTGCTTTAGTTATGAAAATGGATGCATTTAAAGGTCATAATATTGAAGTTGATGTTGGTGTTGATGGTGCAGTTGTTGAATTTTATCCTGGTTTTAGAACAATGATGCGTGATGCAATTGCTGAAACTCAAATCGGTACAAAGGGTGAACGTAGATTACATATTAATATTTCTAAAGATGGTTCATCCGTTGGTGCTGCACTTTGCGCTTTATCAAGTGAGGAATAATGATGTCTTTTATATATATCTTAATACATTGTGTAACGTTTAATGAAAGTTTATTTTGAGCGATATGAATATTGAAAGTATGGGTTTTACCAGATAAGTATCGATTAACCAGAACGGCGGTTATATGTTATAAAAACGTTCTTTATAGATAACAAGCTAAACCTTTACATATTGTATGTCTCTCTCGATAACCATTTTCTCTACGTTTCATCTCTGGCTTCAATCCTACTTGTAAATCCTTACCTATGTGGTTTAACTACATATTTTATTTAAATTCTTTCAGACATCAGTCAATGTTCCTACACAACTATTGTATAGATTAGTAATCAACTAGGCTGGTAGCACGCGCGGTCCATTTATGTATGACATAACCCCACAAGTATAAAAGTCGCAGAATCCCCCCATAAGTTACTGCTCTTCAATCCTTTTTTGTCTCTATTATTTTCTAATTAAGGTTGATCCTCTTGGTTTCATGCACTTGCAACTTTTTGTGGTCACACAATCAGAGCAATTGAAGGTAATCAAGATTTATTTTTCAAGTCTAATTTCCCATTAGGGAAAACTCCAGCATTTATTGCTGAAGATGGTGAGACGGTAACTGAAACGCTTGCAATTGTTGAATACTTTATCATCAACTCACTTGATGAAAGTAAGAGAGATTTTGCAGGTAAGGATAATAAGGAGAAAGTTCAGCATTTGAGATGGATGTCATTTCTCAATAGCGATTTCATTATGACTTTTGTGAAGATTGTTTATCCAAAAGATGAAGCAACGAAAGCGGAAGGCCTTGCTATTTTTGCAAAACACGCTTCTTATATCGATAACATATTAGCTGAAAGCAACACCAAATTTCTTGTTGCTGACAGAATACTTGCAGCAGATATCTTTGCTTACGAGACCATTCGTCGTATTAAGGAGGTCGGTGTTAGTATTTCTGAGTACACGAACATTGTTAAATACATGGAGGAAGTGGGAAAGCACGAGATTCTTTCAAATAATTAACAGTACATAATATGGCTGTAGAATTCTGTCGGGTCGATCTGACGTAACCAATGCCATCTCCACCACCTCTGTCTCCACACAAATTTCTCCCATCTTTCCCATCTCGCCTATTCATCACCATCGGACAAGTTCGCAAAGAAACTTGAAAGAAATTCAGGTTCCAGCCCAGCCCGGTCACGTGACACGGCTATTGGAAGATTCGAGCATTTTGGTTGGTGATCTATTTTAAACCTGTCATGAAGCAGACCCCGAAGCAGACTAGACAACAGACAGTCATTCCTGTTCCACCACTACTCTCCCTTTTCCATATAAATACGCCTCTTCTCCTGATCTTTTTTCTCTATCTCCTCTTCTCTGATCAATTTATTAATCAATCAATCAATCAATCAATCAATCAATCAATCAATCACATAACAATGGTTTCCGGTACTCTTTACGTAATGTCAATCTCTCCTAGATCTTCATGGTTACCAGCTCTTGCTGAATTCTGTGGTCACAACATCAAGGTTGTGGAACACACGGATGATCCAAATTTCAAGTCCCTCTTCCCACTAGGTAAAACTCCAGCATTTATTGCCGATGATGGTGAAAAGGTAACTGAAATACTTGCAATTGTTGAATATTTCATCATCAACTCTCCTGATGAAACCAAGGCCGGATTTGCCGGCAAAAGTAACAAAGAGAAAGTTCAACACCTTAGATGGATGTCCTATATTAACTCCGACTTTATTACCCCTTTAGTCAAAATGGCATTCTCTTCTGATGATAATACAAAGGCCGAAGGTCGTACTCAATTTGCAGATCAAGCTTCTTACATTGATACTATTTTAGCTGAAGGTAAGACCAGTTTCCTCGAGCTGCTGATAGAGTTCTTGCAGTTGATATTTTTGCATACAAGATTTTGCAAATTCTTGCACGCTTTGGTATTGATATTTCTGAACACAAAAACCTTGTCAAATACGTTGATGCAGTTAAGTCACATGAACTTGCTGCAAATTGATCAAACTTTTTCACATTATTTGTATATAATTTACTTTAAATAAGATTAAATCTACTCTGCAGTTTCACTTATTTGTTCTTCGAAGACGTCCATATCTGTATGTCCCTCCAATTCTGGCTTTAAATCACCATCTCTTTTGATCAACATCATTCCGTAACGATTGTTCACACTCATTGTTGATCCAGTACGACTGACACGGTTCTTCTCATCTGAAGTAACTTCAACTTTCCTTCCATCAAACTCACGTTTTCCCACAACTTCCTCTTTCTTTTTCGTACTGAATCCACTACATAGTATCCACCAAAGAACAAGTAAAGTAACAACTGTTCCGCCAACTTTTATAGCAATTTGTCGTCCTTCAATTTCTTGTTCATGTACACTTCGTGGTCGACCATAATCTCTATATATTCCCTTTCTTGGACCTTTATTACCTAGATTTCTTGAATATAGATCCTTTCCAAACAGATCCACATTTTGACTCATTTTTTGATTGTACATAAATCTTTTTTCAACTCTTTCATTCCTCTCTTGATGTTTCTCCCAATCGAAATGTGGTACATCATTACGATGTCGACTAGCAGCATGAAAATGTTGTGTTGTACCAGCTTCTCTCATAAATCCATTTCCATAAACACTATTACTATTGCTATCACCACTACCTCTACGGCGAATACCCATCTTCACATCATATTCTGCACGTTTAGCAGTGTCAGTTAAAACTTCATAACTTTTCTTCACTTTCAAATATTCCTCTGCACGTTTATCTAATTCTACCTCATTGAGACCTTGAGATTTAAGCATGTCTGGATGTAATTTGAGTGAAATCTTCTTGAATCTTGACTTGATATCTGCTGTACTCGAGTCGTGTGGGAGTTTCAGTATATCATAATGAGTTTCCCGTTGAACCACCGCTGTACCATGCATAAACCTCCGCATAACAAAGGTCATCTTGGGTACCTGTACCAACTTCAGTCTCTGCACTCTCTGCATTGCTCGTTACCCTATTACCCACCAGCTATATATATTCCTCCTCTCCTCAGGCCAAGCGTTGATTAAATCAACTATTTATTATTCTCGTTACGTCAATTTTCACGCGCGGCTCAGCGCTGGCCATGAAATTCACTCACTCATTCAAGCTCACTTAGATCTCAACAAGCTTTATACTACTTTACGAAGATAGTAAGTATCAACTAATTACTAGTACTCATCATCACTGTGAGAGCCAGTGGTGTCGGTGCCGTTCGTAAAATAGCTTTCGTGGGAGTAGACAGATTCTGTGTCACCATACGAATCTGGTCTCGTAGCACGTTCTCGACGTATTCGACTCTCACGGCGACTCACACGTCGGTTTGGTCGAACAATCACATCATTGTCTACTTCTCCATCACTAATAAGTGCCTGTTCCATATCTACAGTCTTATCTTTTGCAAAATTCTCACTACCATCAAATTCATCTTCTGTCTCCTCCTTATCATGCCCTGATTCCGTCTCTTCTTCCTCAGATTCGTTGAAGTCTAGTTCAATCCAATCAGGCCATCCAAGCTCATCAATGAGAAGACTACGTAATGTACCTAAAAGGAAATTTTCAATTTTCCCTATATTTCGTAATACAAGACCATTACCATCAGCATCCATAGCCATCTGATCTGACCATACCTCACTATTGAATTCGGCACCACTACCAATCTCACCTTCGATGTTCATATCTTGAATTATATCAATCCTATCCTTACCCTTCTTCTGCTCACGAACATGTCGCCCGTTATTCTTAGAATTTTGTCGTGATTCAAGATTCAATTTGGACATACCAGTTGTCAAGTTATCCTTATCTCTATCACTCTCACCATTATCTTCATCATCATTATCATCATCATCATCGATATCACAAAGAAATGATAAGAAAACACGCTTTTCAATATATGCAACAATAAGCAATGAGTGAATTTTAACATCTGTAATTTTCAAACGAACAGGTAGACGAATAAACTCAAGTGCTGGATAATTTACAAGCAAATCACACGTTATTTCAATATAAATATGCGAATCCCAGTCAACATCCACAGAAAATTGTACATCCATCCCACGGTCACGCTCAATATCTCCTGTAATCAAATCTGTACTTGTATCCGACACATTATGTATCACATCATTGTATTTGCTATAGCTCTCGTTATGCTGAAAGTAATCACTTTCTGATTCCATCTGACTCATACTGCTATTGTTATAATCAAGTGCTACACTACTAACACCAACACCAACACTATCATGATTCTTCCCATTTGCTGCATTTCCAATAGCTCCAGGTGTTCCTACACCAAAGTTAGCCAATCCAACACCAAACTGTCGCATCTGCACCATACCTGAATTGTTACGAGGAATGAGGAATGGGTTTTTCGTGAAAGGAAGTGTTGATGTAGAGCCAGTACCCTGAACTGAAGTTGTCGGAGATGGCAATGGTAATCCAAATGGTGAACCTTCTCGACGTGGAGTCAATGGTATGGAATGAATGTTACGTACCGTACCTGACGGCTGCGCTACATTACTTTCACTTTCACCTCCTACTTCTTCTTCTTCTTCTTCTCCTTCACCTTCCTCTTCCTTTAAAGCATCATAAAATTCCTCAAATGGAACGTTTATATCCCTAATAGTAATTTCTGGTGCTGCATCGCCGAATTTAAACCCGACAACTTGTAAGTTCGATAAATAATGTGGTAAATTCACTACTGCTAGCTTTGAGTTGAGAAAGTCTCGTAGATGTTCTGCCAAAACGTCATCGTTGCATATATTCTCCCATTGAACATTGAATGACATTGTATGCAAAGGAGGAAACCAACACACAATATCCTTCTACCACCTTCTGAAGTTTAATAACGAGAAAAGGTCAACATTGCATGTTGATCTAAGCGAATTATTTCCACACCTTAAGAAAACGTTACAATTTAAGTCATCTTGCAGGACTCCGCCCTCTGACTACTTAAGAGACCATTCTTCCTTCCCTGCCCGCTTGACTCACTCGTTTTACATCCTTAGCTTAGTCTGTCGCTTTTTATATCAATACACAATGCTAAGAGCTTTTACACGTCGTTTTTCCACAGCTGTTAATTCTACAAGGAACAGTTCAAATGGTACCGCCGTTGTTTTCATGAATATGGGTGGTCCATCTAAAGTGTCTGAAACAAGAGACTTTCTATTCCGCCTTTTTTCAGATAATGACTTGATTCCACTCGGTCCATTCCAAGGTCCACTCGCTAAGTTTATTACGTGGAGAAGAACTCCAATGATTGAAAAATATTATGCAAGAATCGGTGGCGGTTCTCCAATTCGTAAGTGGTCAGAGTATCAGGCAGCTAAAGCTTGTGAAAGACTTGATAAGATCTCCCCTGAAACTGCTCCACATAAACCATATGTTGCTTTCCGTTACGCTCATCCTTTAACTGAGGAAACATTGAAGAAGTTACTTGCAGATGGTGTTACTAGAGCCGTGGCGTTCTCACAATATCCACAATTCAGTTATTCAACTACTGCATCCTCAATTAACGACCTTTATAGACTCTCCAAAGTTCATGATAAGGAAGGTCAAATTAAATGGTCCATTATTGATAGATGGCCACAACATCCTTGTCTGATCAACACTTTTGCAAATCATATTCAAGACTCCTTGGCAAAATTCCCAGAGGATGTGAGAAATGAGGTTGTTATTCAATTCTCAGCTCATTCACTACCAATGGATGTGATTAACAGAGGTGACTCATACCCTGCTGAAGTTGCAGCCACTGTTTATGCCGTGATGCAAAAGCTTAATTTTTCTAACCCTTATAGACTCACTTGGCAATCACAAGTTGGTCCGAAACCATGGTTAGGTGCACAAACAGAGAAAACATGTAAAAGAATCACCAACAATGAATCTGTACCAGGAGTTGTCCTCGTACCTATTGCATTCACTTCAGACCATATCGAAACATTGCATGAAATTGATATTGAATTAGTTGAGGCAATGGATCACCCTGAGAAAGTGGTTAGATGTGAATCTTTGAACGGTGATCCAATGTTTGTCGATGGTCTCGCCGATTTGGTGAAAGAACATTTACAATCAGGAAAGCTTTATTCTAAGCAATTGCCACTTGACTATAAATTAGGTAGTGTCACAGCTAAAAATGTTTTCGAACACCCGGATGAGTTTTTCGGAGATAGATCAAAGAAATAAAACTTTCGATAATGCAAAGTGTTATAAATCTTGTATACAGTTGTAAATTATTGTTGTCCTAAACACTCTGTCTTGATTCCTCAGTTTTTTTGATCTTTTCAAGAATACGTTCATATGCCTTGGATTTACCTGTATCTCCATCTTTCTTATTGAAAGATTCGTCCCTTTTGATCAATTCTTTAATACAAAAGGCAAATGCATCATACTCAGATTTGCTACAGACTTTCATTTTGCTATCCAGTTTGACGATCAAGTTATATCTCTGTTTATCCTTGTTGACAAACGGTAACACAAATTTAATAACTTCCTTAAACTTGTTGAAATCAAATAACTTACCCACATCAGTCTCACTCAAAGATGCAGCTTCCTTACGAATAGAGAGCTCCTCAGCCTTGGCTCTTTTCCGTATTGCTACCTCTTCCTTCGACATTTGCCTGTTTCTCAAATCAGTTGTTAAGATACTTTTGTCAACATTTTCATTTCCATCAACCTCGTCAATATTTTCCTTATCAACATCATCATCACCACATTCACCGTCCTCGTATTCTTCCAGATCATCTAAAAATGCTCGCTTCCCCGTCCGACGAACCATCTCATACGCTTTTTTCAATTTCTCTGTCCTTCTTATAGCTAAGTTTAATCCACTCAACATTTCAATGAAGCCGTTATAAATAGCATTATCTTTGGTAGCCAATTCTTGAAAAAACATCCTTGCCATGGTTCTTAATCCACTGTCTTCATGAACAACAAGTTTAGCCAATTGTGATAATTGTCCTTTCACTTTAATTTGCCCAGCCAAAATCAAAAATGTGACCGTCATCAAACATGTTCGTTGAACAGACCTTTGTTTATCATGTAGTTGTCGATATAATGCATCTTTATGTTCATCAAAAGTAGTATTGAAACAAACTGCAACATCACCCAACCCTAACACTAAATTAGAACGTGTAATTTCATCTTTGGAGTTTTGCATTAGCGATAGGTATAAGTTTAGATGCTGTTCACAGTATCTAGATGATATGCACATGAACTTGGCAAAACATAATGTAGCTTGTCTTTGAAGCATTTTGTTGGAATATTTTCTGGGTTTTGTAATCACCTCATCTAGCAATGGAGTGAACTTGGCTAATATTGAATCATCCCCGAACAAGATCTCCTTTTCTTTGATTTCTTGAATTGCGTCGGTAAAATCATCTTCCCTACTATTAATCATATCAAGTTCTGCATCAGTTTCATTCTTTCTATTCTCTGCTTCCTGTTTTCTTCTTTTGAACTCTGATTCACATTTCTCAAGGTAAATGATCGTTTTGATTCCAATATGACCCATCAAAAAGAAGAACTGTGACAAGGAAGACGTACGATTGATATCTTCATTTTCTATGTCATTCTCACCAAACAATTGCAACGCTTTCAGCCTCAAAATCTCAGTTGCAGTTTTGTCTGCTTGCGTGTCTATTTCGTATAGAGTATTCAACGCTTCGGAAGCTAAATTGTACCAGTCACCATCTACAGTATTGAGAAGTAATATATTTCTCAATTTTTCGTTTGTACTTTCGAGATTAGGATATACGAAATCTTTCGGTAACTTTTGAGGTATAGCACGTCGCAATGAAATGCATGTAAAAGTTGCAACCTGATAGTTGAAATGCTCGGAATCTAATCCATATTGGAGAAACAATGGAACGCGATTGTATGCAACTCGATAGTCATACAATGCTATCATACTTAGCAAAATAATTGCACCTCTTCTTTCCTTGAAATAACGATACTTGATGAAGCTGGATTCAATTGCCTTTATCACACTAGGTGTTACATAATGAATTCTTTTCGGGACATAATCAGCCTTTTCACGTTCTGCTTTCGAATCATCCACAAGCTTTCCTTTGCACAATTCAACAATCATCTTCTCTAATGATATCAAATCTGCCATAGAACAATTATAAGTAAGTTTAATCAAAGAAGATGCAACGTACATTGTTTTGTTTTGATCTGATTCTTCCTCAAAGGGAGTTAAGAACATGGACACATATGCATCGATCAACCTCTCTACAACTTTGTTACCATCTTCATTAGAACCACCATTCCAAATAAGATGGAGCATTTGTTTGATACCAGCTTTACTTGATTCAATAGCATATGCATCTCCCACAGTGAAATACTCAATAGCTGCTATTGTATCACTTTTGAGCTTAGAGTTAAGAAATGAGCTAGCTATTTCAAAAGATTTGTCTAAAATTTTGATAAAAATGCATGCATCTCTACAATATTTCCGTTTCAAAACAAGATCAAATGTTTCTTTTGATATCTTATTCAGTTCCTGCTCATGTTCATCTTCGTCATACCTTTGTATATCCCCTACAATCTTGAAAACATCTTTCACCTCTGCAGCTCTTTCTTCAGTATCTAGTACATTGTATAACGACTCGTCTGCAAACACAATCGCAACATCTCGTTCAGCAGCAGTATTCAACTCCTTCAGTCTAAATGTATTGAAAAATCGGCCGTCTTCTATTTCTCTCAATTTCTTGGTAGCCTCAATGTATTCCCCCCAAAAATATGACCATCTAAGCCTTCCATCATTTTTTGAGAAGGGATGATGCCTAATGATTGTTTTCAGCAAGTTTATAGCTGATTTACGAACATAAGATGATTTATCATCCAAATGACGGGTGGCCAAAGCAGTCCATCTCATTCTAAACTCGTTGAACTTAAGATACGAACCTCTCTTGGATTGAATTAGTTCTAAAGCATTGAAGCATTTCTGACGCACAATTTGATACGAGTCCAATATATGCTTTTCGATAGTATCAATAAGTTCATAGACGTATCGCTCATACTCCTCTAAGTTTTCTTCAGTAGAACAAATAACATTGATTGCATTTGCATACACAATCATCACCGAAGAACGAATAGTGGGTCCTGTTTTCTCGAAGTTAGAAAATAATTCTATATTTTCCATAGTTTCGGTACTTAGTAATTCAGAAAGTTTAACAAGTAATATGCTAACATGTTTGGCTAAATTTGCACCATATTCAGTTAAATCACTGAGATTCATTAACACTTCTGTTAATAGATGCTTATTTCCGAAACCTGTAAGTGCAGATGCTATGATTTCAGCAATTATATCTGGTAAATGTTCTGAAAATGGTAATGCCATAGCTAGACGACTTGAAACCTGTTCATTTTGCTTGTAGTTGCATGCCACCAGACAAAATATATTGATTAGTATAGCTCTATTATCTTTATCCTTCATGGCTTCCTTACCCATCATCAACGAATATATCGACTTCAAAATGACATCACAAAATTCAACTGGTTCCTGCTCACCAAGTAAAATTAAGGTTAATGGAGCATTCAGAACATTACTGAAAGTTTTCAATATAGAGGCTAAAATTTCATTCATTTCCTTAACCCTCTTCTTTGACGCATCCTTAGTAACATTTTTGGTTTTAGCTTTCTCTTCATGAATGAACATATCGTTAAGGTATTGCACAGACATATAAACAAGACAAATATGTCTAAATAAAACTTCCTTATGTTCTGACGCGTCAAAGTTGTTCCCTGATGCCTGAATCAACTCTGTCTCTGCTTGCAAAGAATTTGTTAGTGTATAATAAATGGTTTTGATTATTCTCAAATCCTTTTGTTGTGATAGTTCGGGTATATAGAGAAGTAAGTTTTTGGCATCTTTATAGGTGTTTTCGTCCGTAATGTAGATGGGTGATTTTGCCAAGGCATTAGCTACTGAGTCAAGTGAAAGAGCCAAATCAAAACTGTCTGTTACTTTGGCATCAGTAGAGAAAGAACTTACTTCATAGTCCAGATTGAATGGCATGTTGGACTCAAGGAACAAAGAAGAAGAAATATAGACAACAAAACACGCTCATGGGCTCATAGATCTAAAGATCAACAATAATAGGCCGAGATTCNTCACACTAGTATATCTCCGTGTTAACACCGGTTACAGTAGTAAACGGTAAGAAAATTTTTCACCATGTCGACATTTCGTCGACAGGATGTTTTTTATATTTTTCATCGTTATAAGAACTTCTTCTTCATGAATTTCTTATTCCTATTTTATATTTACTTTTATACTTTAATATCGAAAACTTCCCTTAATAAAGGAGACATATAGTATTACCTATTGTTTCTAATATATTACAACCGATAGGCAGTCACTAGTTGTATTCTTGGTTACGGATTCGTTACACGCTATATTTATTGACAAATCAATATATTAAGTATGTTATTTTAACTAAACATTACTATTTATTAAAGAGGAAATCGGTCTACGTACAACCAGAGGTTAATTTAGTCAATACGCTTAATTCGGCAAATAAGCGAAAAATCAACCGTACGCATTAAGAAATTCTGACATGATTGAATTGCAATCATCGAGTCTAATTGTCTTTACCAGTTCAAGCTCAATTACTTTGTTCAGATCAGGTCATCTGTGAACATAAAAATGAAGCAACATACTGTCTTGATTACAGGTGCAACCGGTTACATTGCACAACATATAGTCGATAAATTACTTGCACGGGGTTACTCAGTAGTGGGTACAGCTAGACCTCAAGAGAAACATCAANGGGTTAAAACAGCTAAAAAGGATCCTAATGTTAGATTGATGATTCCATTTTCTATGAAATGTACCTTATGCAATGAGTATGTAGCAAAATCGAGAAAATTCAATGCGAGGAAAGAAACTACAGAAAAGCACTACCTTGGAATAAAAATCATAAGATTTCGGATCAGATGTCCACAATGTTATGCCGAGATGATATTTGAAACTGACCCAAAAAACGGTGATTATACTTGCGTTGAGAATTGTAAAAAGAACTATGAACGAGCTAAAGAGATAAAGGAAAAGGAAACAGTAGATGAGATGATTGCTAGATTAGAGAAAGAGATGGAAGAGGAAGAAAAGATGAAAAAATTGGAAAAAGGTATTAACCAACATGATACACATGGTGCTGGTGTGGAGCAATTAGAAAAGCGACTTTCCGAGCAACAGAAAGAAAAGGAAAGAATTGAGGAGCTAGAGGAGCTTCAAGAGAAAGTCAATGATTTAGATACTAGGAAAAAAGAATTGAACCTGTCTCAAATAGATATAGAAATTGAAAAAAAATTGGATGAAGAAGCAAAACGTGCCTTTTCATCATTTAGAAAGGAGCAGTCTGAAGGAAAACAAAATTTCAAATTGAAAACAGACAATCTTAAAAGCATCAATGGTTATTCAGATAGTGATGATGATGAAAACGGAATCGATGATAAATTCCAAAGTAAAATCATAGCTAACAATACCACTGAAAAATCTAAACGGAAAAAGCGCCAAATTATCACATAAATCATGATATATAGTGTTACATGGGGCTTACTTATTAATATACATTTTCCGATCTGTCTAATCTTTTAGGCGGGCATAAGCTTTGAGCAAAGTATTGGAAACGCCTATTCTACGATTCTCCAAAGCTGCGATCAAATCCCTCATGACTATTTGGGGTTCTTCACGTGCCTCCCTGTATCTGATTCCATTATCACCACGAGAATTAATAGCAGATGTAGTTGACCCCGATTGCATCCAGGAATACTTTTGTTTCTTGGAACCACTCATCATCATTGAAGCCGTGAGGTTGGTTTGTTTATGATCTTGCAACAAAGTTTCTTCTGGTTTCTCCTCGTCCAAACCTAACATGGTTCTTCTCCTCATTCTCTTTTCTTCACGTTCCTTATGTTTCGAGGCCAGCTCACGCAGAGCTCTGGAAAGCTCTGATTTGGAATTAACACCAGAACTTGTTAGCATCTTGGATATTTTGGATTTGTTCGAACCTTTTGACATGATTTCTTTAGTTGCTTTGTCCGACAGATGCCTTCTATGCCTCATCATAATGACCAAGTCTGTTACAATTGAAGTCATATAATCTTCACAGGACGCTGATATAAGATTCCCCACCTCTCCATCTATCTGTACCGATTTTATACCCTGTTCTTCTAATGTTTTCTGAGCGAACCAGTTAAGTTGGTGAGGCTTTAGAAAAGTATTTTGTTCAATCTGTTTTTTCGATATGGATAATCCTTGAACCATTGCTTCCTCTTCAGCTCTGATATTCAATCCAGATGCAGCAACAGCATCTGACAAAACTTCATGGTTGTCCGTCTGTACATTTCTTGTAGACTTTTTTTTAGATGTACTTGCCTTGGGAACTCCTGCTGATGTGTTTATGTTTCCAACAGGTGTCGTTCCTTGCGAGCTATTAGTATTGCCCGGTACTGGAGTACTGCCACTAGGCGTTGATTTTTGCTGTTCAGGCATACCTTCTGAACTTCCACCAATATTCCACACAGAAGTGGTGAAACGCCATCATACTAATATTCGGGTGGTGGTTATAAGAATCTGAGTTAAACTTGTATTTTGAAAAATCCCGTGCACCAGAAAAGATCACAACTTCCGTATTGGGAATGAAACTTTTCAACATATTTTTTTTTCCTGAAAAAAAGGACTAGTATAGTGACCTAAGATATAACCTAGTGTTAGCTTGAAACTGAAGTATTTAATATACAATGTCTACAGCTTCAAAGGAGCTATTACATTTTTCTACCCATGAGAATTTTACAACTAGATTAGTTTTATCAACATTGTCTGGAAAATCAATCAAAATATCAAATATACGGTCAGATTCGTTAAATCCCGGTTTATTAGATTATGAGGTATCCTTTTTAAGACTTTTGGAATCTGTTACCAATGGTTCTGTTATTGAAATTTCATATACTGGTACTTCCTTGATTTATCGTCCAGGTCTGATTACAGGAGGTTCATTTACACACAATTGCCCAACCTCTAAATCTTTAACTTACTTTATTGTCCCTATGATGAT
Organism: Pichia inconspicua; assembly: GCA_004931855.1. Classification (NCBI taxonomy): domain Eukaryota; kingdom Fungi; phylum Ascomycota; class Pichiomycetes; order Pichiales; family Pichiaceae; genus Pichia; species Pichia inconspicua. Next base: position 23,904 of record SELW01000307.1, read on the forward strand.
GCTTGCTCCATTTTCCAAAAAGAAATTTTCTATTGTTTTTAAAGGATTGACATCGAATAAGAATGAAATTGGTTTGGATTTTATTAAATGGGGATTTATTCCGTTAATGGATAAATTTGGTATCAAAGATGTTGAATTACATACTCTTAAAAGAGGTTCATATCCTAACGCTGGAGGAGAGGTCCACTTACTTGTCAACTCATTAATTCCACAACCAATAACTATCCATCAATTAACTATAGAAAAGATTGCCTCTATCAGAGGTATTGCATGGTGTACACGTGTTTCTCCCTCTGTAGTGAATCGATTAGTTGATTCAGCGAGAGATGTGCTTAGAGCTACAGGATGTGAAGTCAATATAACGACAGATGTTTGGAGAGGTGAAACATCTGGTAAATCACCTGGTTTTGGTCTAACTTTGTTTACAGAATCTAAGAAAACACCTCTTCGATATATTTTAGATGATGTTGCCGAAAGTGGTGAAACTCCTGAAGATCTTGCAGAGTCTCTTGCATATCGTTTCCTTGAATTAATTGAGAATAGTGGGTGTGTACCGAGAGAATTGCTTGACATGGCGTTTATTTTTATGACTATAGGTAAGGAGGATATTGGTAGATTTATTATTAATAAGAGTCAAATTGATGCATCATTGGTACAAACATTGAGAGATATAAAGGCATTATTCAATACGGAATTTTACTTTCAAGAGGATGAAGATATCGAAGATGCTCTTATCGCAACTTGTAAAGGTGTTGGTTTTACGAATGCATCTAAGAAAATTGCATAATATGTTTATTTATCTAGTCTATATATCTTTTTTTGATCAACTTCCTAATGGCATATCCTTTAATTCATAGAATAGTTGTTGGATGGAATCGTTTCTTTTATCGAAATATCTACTCCTTTTCTCAAACCAATCTTGTAAAACCTCAGAGATTATGTACTTAACTTTTTGAAAAATGTTAAACTCGTTGACAAAATTATTTTTGACCAGAATAATCCGGGTGATTGTCATATTCAATTGTTCAACTAATTGATTTAGTGAATTCACAGTCCTATCAATTTCCGAACCTCGAATATCGGATTGCATTTTCATTTTCTTCAACCTTTCAGTTGTTTTCATTATTTTATTTAATACTTCATGAATTTCCTTTTCACTTTCTGATTTGTAATTGAAAAATCTTTCAATTAAGAAGTGTAAACTTATCAGATAATCTTGAAATATTTTCCATGATTCAAGTATCGTATTGCTAATTTCGGACATTTCATCTTCTTTGAGTTTCTTTTCTGAGGTGAAATATTTACAAATTTGATGAATAATACTGTTGATGATTGACATATTTTGAATTTCATCATCCAAACGTCCATTCTTGTCAATATATAAGTTGTTCATACCGAAAACCTCTGTGTCAACAGTTTTTATTGATTCTAATAAAATTCCAAAACGATTATGATCAAGGGCTAAAGCATATTCCCTTTTCTCGATTCTTTCCACTAATGTATAAAGTTTAGCCCATATATCTGCCAATTTTGTTAAGTTTCCATTTACTGCAGTAACGTTTGATATGAATTCTTTATTTTTAAATTTGCGAGGTGTTTCATTCCATATTTGATTTATGTTGTTTATGACAAAATCATTACGATTTTGTGATTGATGTGTATCAGGTTGGGTGATGTTAATTTCATCACTTTCTGTATCATGTAAACCATTTAAAATATCTGATAAATCTAATTTGAATCTTTTTGGTATTGTTAAACGTATACCACTAAACTCATCATGNTGGGTAATGTTAATTTCATCACTTTCTGTATCATGTAAACCATTTAAAATATCTGATAAATCTAATTTGAATCTATTTGGTATTGTTAAACGTATACCACTAAACTCATCATGAAGTTCAAGGTTTGCAAATTTTTTCCAATTTGAAAAATCATTAGGTACAGAAAGAAACATTATAGTTAATTTTTCTTTGGAAAGTACAGGATGTTTGCATAATTGATATAAGAATCTCTGTAACCCACGTCTTCTTCTTTGTAAAAACAATGCGTCATTAGAAGATGCTACTATAATCATAAATATGTTAGTAAAGAGTTAATTTTGAAAATGAAAATCAAGAATACATACATCCATATTGTTTTGGTGGGAGTTCTGGTATGAGTCTATAAGGATACTTTTTCCATAAAACTTCTAAAAGCCAAACAAAATCACTATATCTTCTAATTACTTTCGTTTCCTTACTTTGTGTATTGATATCATTTGATTGAGTTGAATTTCCAAAAATTATAGTGTGAGTGATTAAATAATTTATATGTTTGAATACCAAACCTTCTTTTTCTGGTATTTCTTTGACTTTGATATCGATACCATCTAATGAATGTTTATTGGATAATGGATTGAAATTTTGAAACTCAACATGTGACCAGATATTTGAGTTTGAGAATTGTTGTATATCTTCATATTCATCATCATCACCATCACCATCACCATCATTGTCATTATCATTATTATCGCCGTAAACATCATTTTCAGCGACATTAGTGTTTGTATTGAATATTGAGTTTTTAAGATCAGTTGAGTCTGAATTATTAGGGGTATTCAAATCATTATGATGACTATGTAAAATGTTTGATGAATTATAATGACTCCATCTATCTCCAGATTCGAAATTCAGCGAATCAACAGCATCAATTGCAGAATCAACCATTGAAGGTGTTGTTGAATTTGACATGAAATTGAGATTATTTACAACATAAGAGGGATCATTCTTGATATGATCATTCCCCTTATTTAGGAAGTTTTTTGCGACATTTTCATCAGCCCAAGGATCAGGTTCATTGAATAGTCCGTTATTTGACATTGTTGAATTAACTGAATAAAGTAGGTAATAAAATCATGGGGATTTAAATTCAGAGCTGAAGATTTCACATGGTTTTCAAAATGGACAGGTTAATCTGAGCCTCGCAGATCTCGATGACGAGCTTAGAGTGTATACAAGTTACTTATCTATAAACGATATATATATTTTTGTTAGTATCTATGATATCAATATATAGAGTTAATTAGATGTAATCAATGTTATAATTTAATTGGTGGGCAAATCATTCTGTACCTTGTTATTTTTGGCAAATTATGGATTAACTACATAAGCCACGTTCTGTGGAGTTAGGAGTTGTGACAGGGGTATATGTGGCTGTTGAGATACTACTATATCTAGACAATATACAGTTTTATTTTTTTGTCAAGAGGATACGGCAATCTTACTAATAATTAATAAGGGAAAACTGTAGTACTGGAAGTTTGAATTTAACAGCTCAGGTCCAACGACAAAGTGGTCGGTATTATTATTTACAAGTCTTATATCTGAATCTCAAGGTATTGTTTCTTTATCAGTTAATTGTTGATTAGAATATCTAATTTGGACAATCTTTTGTTGATTAGTAAGTAGCTTTGAGCTAAGCGCTGATTTGTGAGAGCAAGGAGCGGCTAATTAGGGGAAAAACGACAAACGTTGCGACGAGAAACTTGATTAAACTAGAAGAGGTTATGATATTATTATTGATATATACTTTCCTCTTGATTTAAAGGGAGTAGATTCATATATTTTTATAAATAGATTGGTATAATAGAATGGCAAAGATTATTACATGGGAACAAATTGGGGAGAAAGGTAATGGATTATTATCACCTAGTGTGAAAAGTAATGGACATGTGTTTACTTCTGGATGTTTAGGTACCGATAAGAATGGGGAATTACCCGAATCAGTTATTGAACAAACGGAGAATGCAATTTGCAATTTAAAGAAAGTTTTACATGCGAGTGGTAGTTCAATTGATCGAGTGATGAAAGTATTGTTATTTATTGGAGATGCATCATATGCCAATGAAGTTAACAAAGTTTACGCCAAACATTTTACTACACAACCTGGTAGATCCTGTTTAGTTGTTGGATTTCCGAATCCAGCGGTGAAGGTGGAACTTGAATGTGTTGCTGAATATAGAAACCACGAAAGCAAATTGTAGATTATAGTTATAGTTATTGTTCTTACTATTTTATTATTAATTTGTAATGGAAATAGTACGTGGCGGAGTGGTTGATCCGGTATAATTTTGACGATGATATAGGATAAAGCTAGGATAATTAGTAATTATATATAGGAAGGATAACAGGACTTAAGAGATGAGTTTTGCCAGAATTTGAGCAGACTCGTCTCTATCAACTTCTCAACACTAACTCCGCCCACTGGGCCCTCCCACTGGGCCCTTCGTTTTCCCTTCGTTTTCCCCTCGGTTTCCCCTCGGTTTCGCCTTTTTCGCTGGGCGTGGAACTTTCCAGACCCGGCTTATCTCCGTCTGATTTGAGCAAACAAATTCAAGCCGTGCCCTAAGCGAGCTTAACTCCTGCTGCGAGCTTAACTCCTATAAGCAAACTGTGTGCAATAAATTTATTTGTAATCTTCACAAATTATGTCAGATCTCTTTCTTTTCTTCAATATTAACATTATTCAAATAGAGATTACGATCGCATTTCCCTAGATTATTTATAGTCTTTGGTAATCCACGCATTCTCCTCTTTTCTCTTCGTTTGTTTTTCCTTTTTCATTCCTCTTCTTCAAATCATTCAAGTTTTACTTCCCCTCTACATTTGTTGATTAATCGATTGTTTATTAATTATACATAATGTCTAGCGAAGAAGAGCACAAAATGCATGGCTCGAGTACTAGTGAAAGCTCAAACTCTGAAATCCTCTCTTTCCATCCAGAACAACCTGATGATCTGAATGAAAATGTCAATCAGATTTATAGGGCTGTTACTAATAATGATAATCATGATCAAGTTTTAGAAAGACTTTCTCAACTTTCGAATACTTTATCTCATTTAACTGCAACTGATATGAAATCTTTTAGAATTGATCAATCTGATTTCGATTTACAGGCAATCTTAAAATTCATGGCTCATAGAAATGAAGAAAATGGTATTAAAGTTAAAAGTTGTGAAGTTGTTTTCCAAGATTTAACAATTACTGGTGTTAATACTTCTGCTTCTGTTGTTAAAGATTTCGGTGATATAATTTTCCCAATTCAATCAATGATTAAAAAGAAACAAACCTCTTTTGATTTCTCTAAATTACCGAAAACTAGGAAAATCGTTAAAGATGCAATTGGTTATTGCGCTCCAGGTACAATGACTTTGGTTTTAGGTAGACCTGGTGCTGGTTGTTCATCTTTTTTAAAAGTAATTTCTGGTGAAACTCAAACTTATAAAGGTTATGATGGTGAAATTTATTATGGTGGTATCAAATCAAAGGATATGTTTAAAAGTCATAAAAATCAATTGATTTATAATCCAGAATTAGATGTTCATTTCCCTTATTTAACTGTTGAAGAAACAATGCAATTTGCAATTGGTTGTAAAACTCCTGCAATTAGAAT
>SELW01000475.1:0-29084 GCA_004931855.1 Pichia inconspicua
GGGCTATACTTGTTTGAGTAAGTTGACTCATCTTGTCTATCACCACGTAAAACAAACTTGCTCCTTTCTCTTGGGACGTTTACCCACAGCAGCTCTCTTTTCATTACATATAACAGCTAATTTTATAGTTCTTTTCAAGATTTCTGGATCACTTGTAACGATTGGATTGGAATTCCGACTACCATTCTGTCTATGTGAAGTAAGTTCATTGTTAAATGCGGCTACACACTCATAGGTAAATGATAGTTAAACTTCCCGTGTGCTTCTCAGTTAATTTCTTGCTACCATGCATTTACGTACAGCAGTACTTTACAATGAAGACGCTATTGTTGTTATCTTGTCATTGATGCTATCCCGATCTAACATTGATATGAAGCGGATGGAGCAATTTTTTATCTACGAAACCACTCAAAAAGGGTTTCGTTACCTTTGAATACCATTTTAATTCTGTTGTTTCTGGAAGAAAATTCATAATCATCCAGCCACTTTTGGCTTATGATGAAATAGTTCTGAGTTACGAAATACTGTCTAAAATGTTATCAATTTTTCCTATAGTTTTAGAATAGCTAATGAATACCTAGAGAAGTTTACCTTTTAACCGTAAGAATCGAGATTATATTAATAGAGGATAGTTCATATCGTTTAGGTAAGAGGAAAATTAATTATTATGTATAATTGAATCTTTTATAATTTACCCATCGCATTTCCTAATAATGAGATCTTTCATACTTTCTGTCGATTCCACCGACAACCCCTCCTCGTTAGCTATATGCAGCATGCAGATAAAAAAGAATGATGTAGATAAATCTTCCCGTTCACGACCTTCGTACTTCCCGTACGTGTCACGAACAACCTCCGAAAGTTTAGCAACTTCACCTCTCTCACGGGTCACCTCCCATAAATTACGTTTGAGTGCCCTCACATTGATACGTTTCACCCTTCTTTCGTAATGTATAGTTTCTTTCAACCGTGGAGCACCACCTTTCACAAACTCAACTTTTACATTATCGTTACCCCCATTATTTGCATTACCATTTTCTGCATCAACAACATCAAAGTCATACACGCCAGGATCCATATCTCCATAATCTACATCATCATTAGCAGCATCTAATTCCGCCTCATGCAAAACATCTTCTTCACCAGGAACAGTATACGCAAGGGTATCATTGTTCCTGTCATTGTACCGTTCTGCCCAATATGATCTGTCAAGTGTTGTAGTGCTGTCTGCGTAAATCCCACGTAACGTCCGTTTAGGCTGTATAAAACACTCTGTGAGTCTATCAGCTTGCCACGCTTTTAGGTCAGGCAGAGTGGTCTCATCTGTACGCACTACACTTTTGTCACGACGCGTTTCATCATTTGTTGATTTCTCAAATATGCTCTCATCCATCTTATCATGCATAAAGTCAATTACATAGGCGCTCTTTATTTGTTTTGTTGTCTTCTTTGTTGTTGATCCCTTCTCTTCGGTGTCCTCAAATTTGAACAGTTGTGGTCTAGAGTTGATAGCACGAATCTTCCAATGTGAACGATTCAATCGTTTTTCCATTTTGCGATCAAGCGCTTCCATTATTTCAGCTTCACGTTGCAACCTACGTGAAACTGTCTCAACATTGTCATTACCAACTTCCCAATTAGTAACTGCATCACTTTCAAAGTCAGGAATATCGTCAAATCCCGTTCCCTCTGAAATGTTAGTCCCTAGATCTTTCTCCAAATCAAAATTTTCGACATCATAGTCATATTCAACTTGATAATCGGGGAAATCCATCTCCGCATCTGCCTTGTCCTTTCCTATTTGATTATCTCCAAGAAAGTCAAACACGCTCCGTGTACTGTCTCCATCATCATTCTCCATATACGCTCGTAGTTTGTCCAAAGACGGTATTAAACTAGTTCTATTAATATCCTCAGGTCGTACCACCAATTCGAAATTCTTTATCAATTCATCTATTTTCTCTGTATCCTCTACTATTTTCATCTCAACATCTCCTTCTCTATCCAATTCATTGTCAAAATCAGTTTTAATCATACTTTTATCTTCTCTTACCCCAAAAGCATCTGCATCTTCATCACCATATATATTCATTACTTCTTCAGATCCAGTTGGAATAGCATCGTCTAACATCACTTGACCATCAGAGGAAATTCGCAACGTGTTCATTAGTAGTGATTTTGTACCTCCTTCGTCAAATTCAGCAACCATCTTCCTAAAGACGGGATCAATATTCACTCTGTCTAATTGTTGATCAGTAACACGTAATTTGTTGAATGTTTCTACTACATCAGTCTTTTTAATCACTCTCTTCTTAGGACCGTAATCTGGATCATCTTCATCATCATCTTCAACAACCGCTTTCTTCTTTTTCACTTTCATCAAACTTAGCAGCGAGTCCGCCTCCGTTGCAATCAAATCTACTCTTTTCGACATGATTTTCGTGCATCCATCTAATGTAGTAGACGCAGTTTGAAAGTTGATCGACCCATCTTCACCTCTTAGTATATTCATATCATGAAAATATTCTACAATCGGCACTTCCCATGAGTTTTTTTCATTCAACTTGTTGTTTGTAATTAATGCTATTGTACTTTGAAACTCCTCCCTTGTTTTGGTGATAGGTAATGCAAGTTCATCCTCATCCACAGTTCTAATCAATTCATCCTCATTTGTTGATCTGTTCCTCTGATGCGATTTTCCCGGTTTCCTTTTCCTCTGAGCAGCAGAACCACCTAAGATTGTTCTCTTAGAACCCAACACTACTGTAGCCATCTCCAGGCTACTGTTTTTAACCACCGAAAGAACACAAAACACCCAAAAACAAAGTGGTTCAACAATAATAAACAGAGATTTGATCAGAGATCGGTGAGCCCCTGAGCCTGCAAAAAAAATGATGCATCGCGATATTTTGCATGCAGTCACTGTCTTTTGTCAAACTTGTCCTTTCAACACTTCTCATCTACATAAGCGTTACTGTTTTGTCCTTTCTGCACGTCAACCAACCCATAATGTCTACCGAAGACGAATTTGCACCATCAGACACTGTTAAAGCTATTTTCACCAGGCTGCAGAAAAATCCTGCGAACAGATCATGTTTTGACTGTCATGCAAAGAATCCCACGTGGACATCTATTCCATTTGGTATATTCTTATGCCTGCAGTGCAGTGCCAACCATAGAAACATGGGTGTACATATCACTTTTGTGAAATCTTCTGTTCTGGATCTGAAATGGACGAACAAACAACTCAGAAACATGAAATGTGGTGGTAACGACCGTTTCAAAGAGTTTGTTATGAAAAACGGCGGTGGTAGTATTTTGAAAAATGAGGTAAAGAAAATCTACGATTCACCAGTGGGTGAAAATTACAAGGAGACATTGGAAAAGAGAGTTTTAAATGATACAAAGAGACACGAGAATATTCTAGAATGGGATGAATCAGATGTCGTATATGCAGAAGATGACTCGGCATCATCTGGAAACGACGATTTCTTTTCCAAATGGGATAAACCCACTAATACACCATCACCACTTAGCTCCAGACCAATTACTCCACTAAATAATAGCACAACTAGTCTAAATAAAACAGATTCTGATGCATCAAATACCAAAAAGCAACCTGTAGTAAGAAGAATTGTGAATAAAAACACAACCAAGAGTTCTTCACTCACGAAAAAGAATATACTTGGTGGAGGTGCATTAAAGAAAGCAAACAAACTCAATATTCAAAAAGTTGATGATGACATTGACTTTGATGCATTCGAGGAGGAGGCAAAACAGGAAGAACAACAGATTAAAAACTTGGGTTACAACCCTAATGAAGACTCTGACAACAATACTGTGAAATCTTCTGCTACTGTTTCAGCACCATCTGCTACTGCACCAGCATCAATTTTCAACCAAAAAAAATCAGGCCCACTTTCACTTGGGGCAGCATCAACAACTTCTGCAGTTCCAGCTGTCAAGAAACCAGAAGTAGAAGAAACGAGACAAACTTTTGCAAAACTTGGTTTTGGTATGACTGCTAACAATGCTGCTGACATCAAGTCCACAAGTGGAGGAAAAAAATACGAAGAAGCAAAATATACAGGTGACATTGCCAAAAGATTTGGTAGTCAAAAAGGTATATCATCTGATCAGTTTTATGGTACTGGTAATTACGATGAGTCAAAGGCACAAGAAGCGAGAAATAAACTACAAGCTTTCTCCAATTCACAATCCATTTCTTCTTCTGACTACTACGGCGAAGATGATGTTCAACAATTTAGACACAACAGTAGTGGTGGTAATATTGAACAACAAGTTTACGAGTTTGCGGAAAAATACATGGGTGATGACATTAACGTATTAAAGAATGCACTTGAAGATGGTGCCGAAAAATTAGGTGGCTACTTACGTGATGTTCTTAGATAATTTATGTCGTTAGTATTTGTGTATCTAAGCACTCCCATACATTGATCAGAACAAAAAGTCAGTTTAAAGACTATATACAGTCACGAACTTTTGTTTGCTACTTCACTCACCATCAGGTTACATTTATGCATTACCTGCACTTTTGCAAAGCGTTAACTCAGGCCACATGATGACATTCACCAACTGAATTACAAAAATGTACAGACGGTTGCTTCTCTTGATAATTTATTTAAATGAATAATAGAGATATAGAAACGCTTACGCTTTGATTGAACACACGAACAATTTTATTGTTGCAAAGGTTAATTACCACTGGATATTGCCTTTACAGTTATCACACAAATTTCTGATTGAGTTAGCACAAAATAATCTTACAGATATGTTGTTACACTCAAGGGCTGAAGAGTTTCGTACGTGGTTCGAACAACTACAACTAAGATTGAGGCATTCATGTGTATCTACAAGGTAAGATTACCCATCAACTAAAGACAAACTAACAGTTGCACTCGGTTCAAGAGAACCTGCTGAATGGTGTTTTCAATTGGATCAAATAAGGAATATGAAAACGAAACAAATGACGGTGGAGTCTTCGATGGTATTTCCCGTAATGAAGATGTTCCACCATTTATTGATTCTAACAATTCCGACCTAGAAACAAAACCTTTCAAATTTCAATTGAACCTTGGCCTAACAAAAGACCAGACATCTGCTAGTTTTGTTGTGGTAAAGGTCACAAGAAAAAGAATTGTCCATCGAAATTTTAGGACGAAGCGGAGGAACAATTCAATGCGATAAACTACTAACATGGGCAGAGAAACATTGTACTTTCATCGATATATCAGTTTTACTAAATTAATTATTTCACAAAACTCAATACAACACTCAAGCTGGTGTGATCAAATACTTAGATAATTTGGCAAAGAAGTTGGAAACTTTTGCTGTTCCTCAGATTGTGAGAAAGCTCTTTATTGCAATCTTAAAAGTAACTCCAGCTACTGTTTCTCGTGCAGGTCTTTTACCACCTATTGATGCATGGAGAGTGAACAACTATCAGATTAAGAGTTCATTTACGAGTAAAAATAGAAACTACTAAAGAATCAAATTAACAACATGTTTGCTCCAACACCTATGGAAGTTGATGCAGCATCGTCTGAGTCTATTCAACCTGATCTCCCCGCCGAGACAGCAATTTCTTCAACGACAACTACTTTAGTTGCTGAATCAGAAACTAGTGTTCAGTCAGTTCAAACTACTGAAAATGCTTTTTTATTACCTAATACTTCAACTAAAGAGTCTAACTTTCCTGAATCTGCTGATGACGAATACTTCGATTTAGTCGATCAGATGCTTGATGACGAAGAAAATTTTTGGAAAGAAATTCCAGAATTTCAAAAGAAAGCTTCCAAACTTTCTAGTAACTTAAAAACAAGATACAACACTAAAACTGGTGTAACCAAGTATTTAGATGATTTGGCAAAGGAACTGGAAACTTTTGCTATTCTTCATATTGTGAGAAAACTATTTATTGCAATCTTAAAAGCAACTCCAGCTACCGTTTCTCGAGAAGGTCTTTTACCACCTGTTGACGCATGGAGAGTTAATGGTCATCAAATTACGAGAGGTGATATAGTCAAATTAGAGCACAAATTAGATTACTATTTTGGTTTTTTTATGGACGAAACTGGTTGGTTACAGTTTATCAAAGCTGAACCGTATTTCAATACTGCTGGAGACACTCCTGTCGAAGCAAAGAATTTTTACAAATCTCTTAGCTTTCGTCCACTTGCTTCACAATCACACTTCCAATTTGATGAGTTGATATTCTCTGTGAAGATTGCATGGTTGCGTAGTAGACAAGATCAACTTAGAGGAGAGCGTTTACCAGAGAAATTTGCTATCGAAGCTGCTATTGGTTCCTGGTCATCACTTAAATCATATGACAACCCTCCAACTGCTTTAACTAGAAGAGAAGCTGAACGAATGCGGAAGGTGTATGGGCAGGTATGAAACCTCACCAAATCTTCTTTGGTTGGGCCCATGATTTTCAGAGGTATATCGGTCCCGTTTAAACTTGCTTATGGTTACGTCCCTGATAGTCCAAAGGCTGTCAATAGTTAGGATATTTCTGATGAACGGTATTCTCCTAATGCAGAAGAATTTTTTCGAAGAGCTTTATTGACTTTGCGTCAAGCTCAAGATAATATAGTTGAAGCTCAGCGAGTTCAAGAACATCACTATAATTTGAAACGAAGAAATCATACATACAAACGGGGCGATTGGGTTTTAATCCATCGTGACGCATTTGGTCACAATTCCCTGTATGTTAAGATTCAACCAGTTTTTTATGGTCCATTTAAGTTGGTTAAAGACCTTGGTAACAACACTTTTGAAGTTGATCTTCCATCAATGAATAAGAAAGATCGAGAACTTAATGTTCAATGTTTCAGACCTTACCAGGAACCTGAACATTTTTTACAGCGTCTACCCGTTACTGACTTAGAAATTCGTGCTCACACTCGGAGTCCCCCAATTTTGGATGCGGATACATGCAGAATGAAATTAGAATCTCTACCTAGACTTAAAGCTGCAGATAAATTACTGAAGCAGGTTTCTAGCACTTAACAACGGTCTTTTTTGATAGTTTTCCCTAAATCTTGATAACCATGATTTGATATATAGTTCGTAAATTTCTGGATTTTTCATGGATAGATATATATCTTTATATTATCAAAACGATTGACGTCAAATGTGTAGATTGAAACCATTGAAGATTTTCAATTGACCTGATTTCGTTATCATTCGTGCAGCACCGCTACTTCGCCTTGAGTTTAGGTAATGGTGAGAAGAGTGGAAAGCGTGAAAACGCCTGGAAGCCTGGAAAGAGTCCAGGTTGACAGGTTTCACAAAATAGGCTTGGAATGTGTAGCTGAGTAATGAACAAATAAAGCAACCGCCTTCGTCTTTTGATTAAACAAACAATATGTTGAGAATTTGGCCTGAGATCGTGTTATTAAAATTAGATTCAACGAGAAACCGTTTCGCACTAATATATTGTAAATTTAACGTTCGATCTTTTGGCATTAGGGTTTTTGATATATAAAGACTCCGCATATTTGACCAGTGTGACTATTACTTACCGATCTTGTTTGTGCAATAAGTTATGTCGGAATCCGTTGCTGTGGTAGGAGCAGGTCTTGTGGGTGCGTTGATGGCCCTTGGACTTGGTCGCCGTGGTTATAATGTCACCGTTTTCGATTTTAGACCAGACCCTAGGGCTACGGACAACACAAGTAACAAGAATCTGAGATCTATCAACCTTGCTGTTAGTGACAGAGGTATCAGAGGGCTTGAGTTTGTTGATCCGGAAATGGCAAAGAGAGTTCTTGAAGACCTGATTCCAATGCATGGTAGAATGATTCATACTTTAGATGGTAAGCAAATAAGTCAACCTTACGGATTGTTTGGTGAACATATAAATTCTATTGATAGAGCCAAACTTAATGAAAGTTTACTCAATGAAATTGAGCGATTTAACGAGACTGCAGCAAATAAGATTAAACTTAATTTCAATACTAAGGTCACTAACGTTACCTTTAACAGCAGATGTGCTCAAATTGAAGTTTTAGATCGCCATAGTAACGAGAAGAAAAGTTTTGACTACGATTTCGTTGTTGGTGCTGATGGATCTTACTCAAATATCAGGTATCAAATGCAAAAATATATTCGCATGAATTACTCGCAAGAGTACATTGACAAATGCTATCTCGAGTTATACATTCCACCAGGACCTAATGGCACGTTTTCTATTGATCCAAACCATTTGCATATTTGGCCAAGAAAAGACTTTATGCTAATAGCATTGGCCAACACAGATGGTTCATTTACTTCAACTTTTTTCGGTCCATGGAAGCTTACTGAATCACTTAACAAGGCGGAAATCATCGAACCTTTTTTCAAAGAGAATTTCCCTGATGCAGTCAAATTAATAGGCATGGACAATATAGTAAGAGTTTTTACGGAAAATCCTAAAGGTGCATTGATGCAAGTCACTTGTAGTCAGTACAATTATTCAGACAAATGTATACTCATTGGAGATGCTTCTCATTCAATGGTGCCATTTTATGGACAAGGAATGAATTGCGGTTTTGAAGATGTCAGAATTTTGCTCCAACTCTTAGATGAATGCGAAACAAGAGAGAAAGCATTCGATACTTATTCACAAACTAGACATGAGGACTTGAAGGCAATTCTTAAACTTGCGCTTGAAAATTACAAAGAAATGTCAACTAAAGTGGTTTCATCTGCTTATCTATTCAGGAAAACTCTTGATGGGATTCTCGGTAAGTTGATTCCATCAAAATGGATTCCACTATACACAATGGTTTCATTTAGGGGAGACATCCCATATGCAGAATGTATCAGACGAGAGAAAAGACAACAGACCATCCTCAAAGCGATTGAGTTCACTGTTGTTTCACTTGCTGCTGTTGCCGGATACTGGAAGTATTCCCACCGGAAGTAATGACAAGTTCATGATCTGATCTGAACAATTCACGCAAACTGTATATTCTTGCTCTGTGACGTTTAATGACTCAACACGTAACTGCCCCGCTTGACGCATCTCCGGACTAGACTGAATCGATTCACAGACGTGGAGTATCTTAGCATTAATCTATTATGTTGCGTTCCCCACAGTACGAATCTCACAGAATCCCGGTACCGGGCCTGTAATGCGCCGGTACCGGAATTTTGCTTTCGAGGTGGAAAATTTCAATTGTACTCATTCTGATTGGAACTGACTGACCTCGTATTTAAAGGTGGAGATTCCTAGAATGGCCGTGCTTATCTTAGTTTATAGAATTTTACCGGTTTCACTATTCAAATAACTAATAAAACAAGTAATGTCAACATTATACGACAAAGTATTTAGAGACCATATTGTCCATGAAGATGAATCTGGTTCATGTTTAATTTATATTGATAGACATTTAGTCCATGAAGTTACATCTCCACAAGCATTCGAAGGTTTGAAAAATGCAGGTAGACAAGTTAGAAGACCTGATTGTACATTAGTCACAGTTGATCACAATATTCCAACGATAACGAGGAAAAATTTCAAAAATGTTTCTACATTTATTGATCAAGAAGATTCAAGACTTCAAGTTGAAACTTTAGAACAAAATGTGAAAGATTTCAACTTGGCCTATTTTGGTATGACCGATGACAGACAAGGTATTGTTCACGTTGTTGGTCCTGAACAAGGTTTTACTTTACCAGGTACCACCGTTGTCTGTGGTGATTCTCATACTTCCACTCATGGTGCATTTGGTGCATTGGCATTTGGTATTGGTACTTCTGAAGTTGAACATGTTCTTGCAACTCAAACATTAATTCAAGCTAAATCGAAAAATATGCTTATTAGAATTGACGGTGATTTAATGCCAGGTATTACTTCAAAGGATTTAGTTTTGCACGTAATTGGTGTGATTGGTACTGCTGGTGGTACTGGTTGTGTTATTGAATTTGCTGGTAAATGTATCAGAGATCTTAGTATGGAAGCTAGAATGTCAATTTGTAATATGGCAATTGAAGCTGGTGCAAGAGCAGGTATGATTGCACCTGATCAAATCACTTTCGATTATATTAAGGGTAGACCACTTGCACCTCAAGATGAAGAGTTTGAAAAAGCTGTCAAATATTGGAAAACTTTATATTCTGATGAAGATGCAAAATTTGATAAGGAAGTGATAATTAAGGCTGAAGATATTGTCCCAACTCTTACTTGGGGTACATCTCCTCAAGATGCATTACCAATTTCAGCATCCGTACCAGATCCAGCAACTATTACTGACCCACTTGTTAAATCCAACACTGAAGCTGCTTTAGAATATATGGGTTTAACTCCAAACACACCATTACAAGAATTGAAAGTTGATAAAGTTTTCATTGGTTCTTGTACCAATTCTAGAATTGAAGATTTGAGAGAAGCTGCTAGAGTTGTTGTTGGTCACAAGAAGGCAGATAATGTCAAACTTGCATTAGTTGTTCCAGGTTCTGGTTTAGTGAAAAAGCAAGCAGAAGCTGAAGGTTTAGACAAAATCTTTGAAGCTGCTGGTTTTGAATGGAGAGAAGCTGGCTGTTCAATGTGTTTAGGTATGAACCCAGATATCCTAGACCCATATGAAAGATGTGCTTCCACTTCTAACAGAAACTTTAGAGGTAGACAAGGTGCTCTTTCAAGAACTCATTTGATGTCACCAGCTATGGCAGCAGCAGCAGGTATTACTGGTCATTTCACAGATATCAGAAATTTCAAATACAATGAATCAAAGGATAGTCCAAAGATTCAATTGAGTTCTGAAGAAGATAAGGAACTTCAAGATGCAGTTTACGAACATGAAAAGGAGATTTTACCAAATGGTGAATCAGTTGAAGAGTTGATTGAAGACGAAGTAAATGATGTTCCTCCAAACACTACAGGTGTAGAAGGTACAATTGGAATGGAGAAATTCACTGTTTTGAAATCTGTTGCAGCTCCAATGGAAACTGCTAATATTGATACCGATGCTATCATCCCAAAACAATTTTTGAAGACTATCAAAAGAACAGGTTTGAGCAAAGGTCTTTTCTATGAAGCAAGATTCAAGAAAGGTCCAAATGGAGAAGATATTCCAACCGATTTTGTTTTGAATGTACCACCATATAACAATGCTAACATTATCTGTTGTATCGGTGATAACTTTGGTTGTGGTTCATCAAGAGAGCATGCACCTTGGGCACTTAAAGATTTTGGTATCAAATCTATTATTGCACCATCTTTCGGTGATATTTTCTATAACAACTCTTTTAAGAATGGTTTACTTCCAATTAGACTTCCACAAGAAGTTATTGAGTCTAAGCTTTACCCAATAGCAAAGGCTGGTAAAGAATTAACTGTTGACTTGGTTAATCAACAAATTAGAGGTCCAAATGATGAAGTTTTAGTTGATCACTTTGATGTTGAAGATTTCAGAAAGCATTGTTTAGTCAATGGTCTTGATGATATCGGAATCACCCTCACCAAGGAAAAATTCATTCAAGAGTTTGAAGCAAAGAGAAAGGAGAAGTTCTCCTTCATTGAAAATGGTACCTCCAAAATCATTCCGGTTAGAGGTTCAAAGAAATCACCTTACGGAAATAGAGCTCAAGAATGGTAACCTATTCTATATACTTTACATAATCTCATACATTCTATCTACATAATTAATAAAATCTTTCATAGCATACATTTTTTGTCACTTTCGACGGGGTATTTTACAATATACAATGTTCTATTCGAGCACAATTACTTATGAATTACAATATCTTGGTAGTTGTTTTCAGTCTCCAAGGTAAGTCCTTGTTCATTCGCCAAATGCAATAGACAAATGAAGCAGAAACTTGTAGATAAATCACTTTTAGTTTTATCATCATACTGTCTAGCTACTTCTTTGACGACATTTGTAAAATGCATAGCATCCTTGTTATCAGCGTCACTTTCATCAGAGTGAAACCCGTCATTAGCAACTGCAGAGTCTGAATTTTCATCAGTCTGTTCGTCTGATTGATTCGACTCATTTACTAGATGTTCAGATGTAGCTTCAGTATGTAGTATTTTCTGGGGATTGTCATCATGAAATTCATCATGTCGTTTTTTCTTCTGAATCGAAATAGATTCGATAGATTTCCATATATTAGTCTTCAACAGTTTTATATCAACTTTCTTGGCTCGTCGTTCATAGTATAACATATTTGAACGAACAGAAAACTGTTGCTGTGATTGAGTTTGCATTTGTAATTGAGATTGAGTTTGGGATTGAGAGTTTGGAAATGGATGTAGTTCTAATGTTGGAAGAGGGGCATCAAAACCTTCGATACCTGTTGGATCAATAAACTCATTGGGATCATTGAATGGATCTGAGCCATAATCGGGAGGTGGACTCAACAGTGAATCATTCAAAACATTCTCAACAGTTTCATTATAAGACTTGGCAAAATATTCCGAGTTCATATCATCATCATCAACTGATCTGTTGAACCTTCTTTGAGAGTAAATCATTTGATTTGGTTTTATAGTCAAAAATGCTAGAGATTTAGTTGCAAAGAATGATACATTGGGCATCAAGTGTCTTCCTGACTTTCTTTGCTTTTCTCTCAACATTATTTTCGACAACTGTTCAGTAGTTTCAAAGATATCATCCTCATTTTTATCTTGACTATCATCAAAAAAGTCAATTTGATAATCATTAATCTGTGCTTGTTTCTTTTTCCGATATCGCCTTCCAATAATTCTTTCTTCGGAGTCTTCAGCATTGTCAAGATTGTCATCATAGTTATTATTCAACTCTGAATTTAGATAGTTACGCTTAACCCGTGCAATTTTCCAATACAATTGAGGTTTAGAGTCCATTTGTTCAAAAAAGTCTAGTAGCTTTTCATCATGTCGATTAGGGTTACCAATAGTGTAGTTATTTGCTTCCATTGGTTCCTCCTCAAACAATCTGTTTAACGTGAGATTCGGCCCAAAGCTATCATCTTCATCATCAGAAACTCCGTCCACATATAATGAGTATTGAGTTCTCTTGGATACATTTGTATCATTTGGTCCATTACTACCATTAGCTTCATCTACAACATTATCCTTGTTTGTGTAATTTTTTGGGAAGCTGAAATCAAATTCATGGTCGTCATAATCATTATCATAATCTGGTAATATTACATCGTTATCATACTGGCCAACTTCCTTTTCTTCAGCTGGGTGTCTTCCACTGTTTGCTTTCAATATCTCAATCTGTTGTTCTAAGACAAAAGAGACATCTATTTTATCCAAAGTTTCTAGTAGTACTACCGCATCCTTTTTACCGTCCATTACTTCTTTCAAATCATTCAATGACGGACAAACACTATTTTTAGAATTAGAGAGATCGAAATCTATCATATTATTCAGTGTTGTGAAATCACATTCTATGTTTTCAACAGAAGTGACAGTTTCATCGAGCTCAAAGTCAAATGAAACCTTACCAGATGGCGTAATCGTTAATATATTATTAAGCAGACTTTTGGCTCCACCTTCATCAAATTCTGAAAGAGCATTTTTAAATACGGGATCAAATTTTACTGGTCTATCTGACTCTTTAATTGATAATGATTTAAATGACGTCAAAAGATAATCTGCCTTTTTTTTCTCCATCCTTTTCTGTTTCCTTTTTCGTTTCACTACTTCTTCATCTTCATCCTCATCATCTTCTTCATCTTCGTCTTCATTATCATCATTATCGATCACTTTTTTCTTAGATCGCAAATTTAATGTTGTTAACAAGGAACCAGTATCTTTTACAGCAGATTCAACACGATTAGAGTAAATTTTTGTACACCCATCAAGTGCTGTAGAGGCCTTAATGAAATTCACACTATCACCATCTTTAAGCATTCGGAAGTCATGAAAGTAGTCAATTAAAGCGAAGTTCCATGTGTTCTCCGTGGTGATCTTGTTATCTGTTGCCATTCGCAACCATAGTTCGAAGTTTTCACTGATTACAGGGATGGTATCAGTTGATGTATCAGGATCCATGGTCATCAGTTGTGCCATGGTCCTTTTAAAGTTGGTTGTTATAGAATGGAACTCCACGTCTTTGTGTGGCTACAAAGTCTAGGATTTTGCAGAGGTAAACATTACGCATTTGATAAACCCGTGCATTACGTAAGCACCGATGTGACTTGTCATAAACGCTAATCAACTTCCTATTCTGGACATACTATAGCTCCGAAGATTATTTTTCCCAAAAGGAAAGCTCAGAACTGATCTGATGCAATGCTCAGCTCCAGCTTTTGATGTTATCTCTTCATCTTCCGTCTTCCAAACATGGACAGGAAAGGACTGGAGGTAGCAAAGTTCCTTCTTGATTGGCATTACTTGCTTACTGAACCTCCGTTAGATGGATCAATAACAGAAATATACTTTTGCTTTGTTTGTTCAGTTTATAGTAAAGGCAAAGATAAGGTATCATGGTTACAGTTTATGAAATATCTGAGAATAATAGCAAAGCTTTGTGATGAAAACACTCTCGTTTGTGTTCCTAAAAATGCTTTGTATCAGCACTACGAAGATCCGTTCCGTTGCTTCGATCGAATTACTTACATCAACAGACTTTCATTGGCATTATTATTAAGAGCGTCGTCAAACTTGAACTATACGTTCCCATCACCACCTTCTTCATCTGGCAATTCTAAATCTAGATCAATTAGTCCTATGAATACAGATCCAAATTGCTCTACTTCTACT
Organism: Pichia inconspicua; assembly: GCA_004931855.1. Classification (NCBI taxonomy): domain Eukaryota; kingdom Fungi; phylum Ascomycota; class Pichiomycetes; order Pichiales; family Pichiaceae; genus Pichia; species Pichia inconspicua. Next base: position 14,714 of record SELW01000475.1, read on the forward strand.
AATGATGATACCTCACATTTCAAGGTTTTAGATGAAATAGAATTTGAATATAAGAGGAAACCTTTATCTGATTTATCAAATGTAGAAATCCCATCAACAAAATCAGAAAGACTGAGTTATTTGCTTAAACTAATTGATGGTGAGAAACCTAACGTCTCTGATAATGATGTTTATCCAATAAAAATTGTTACCAATAAGAAGCTTGTACCAAAAGATATTAACGATACGTACACATTGACGACACGATCAAATAGGTTAGAACAACTTGATTATCTTTTGAATACACCATGTTCTTCTCATGATTTACAGAGAGAACGTGCAAAATTGAGAACCCCACGTCATACATTTTATGATTGTTGTGAAGATAATGATCATGCATCTTTATTAGCCACAATGACATCATTTGATAAAAATACCAGCTATTGTAAACTCAATGAAGATAAGTTGAAAAGACTTTTATATGAAAATGGACCATCATCTAATCTTAATAAGGAGAAACTTCATCAGAGATACGTTCAATTACAAAAATGTGTTGAGACCAAACTTCATTTTATACCCATAATTCAAGCTCAAACTGATTTTAAGCTTGGTGATTGTTCTTATTTAGATACATGTCATAAGATGTCATCATGTAGATATATTCATTATGGACAATTGATGCCATTGAAGAAAAAGGAAGCAGAAAATGATGAGATGTATAAAATTTATGAAAATATTAGAATTTCAGATTTTACTAGAGGTGAATCAGTTTGTGCTTATTTGAAACCTGAACTTCCAGCACAATGGATTAATTGTGATTTAATGAAAATTGATTTTGATGTTTTCGGTAATGATTATGGAATTGTAATTGCAGATCCAAGTTGGACGATTCATATGAATTTAAACTACAGTTCACTGAAAGATGACGAATTACTTAGTTTGAGAATGGATAAATTACAAAAGGAAGGATTATTTTTGCTTTGGGTCACAGGCCGGACCATTGAAACAGGCCGTGAATTCCTCAGTTCTTGGGGGTACAAAGTAACTAATCAAATTACGTGGATTAAAACGAGTCAATTGATAAGAACGATTAGTACAGGTAGAACAGGACATTGGTTGAATCATTCAAAGGAGCACCTTTTAGTTGGTATGAAAGGCGATAATATTAAGTGGTTGAATAAAGGTATTGATTCACAAATATTGATTTCATCAACTAGGGAAACGTCACGTAAACCTGATGAAATTTACGGGATTGTAGAGAGAATGTGCAGCCCTGGAGTTCGCAAACTTGAAATTTTTGGTAGACAACATAATACTAGATCAGGATGGTTAACTGTTGGTAACCAACTCGATGGTGTTCATCTTGTTGAAACATCATTACGTGAAAGGTATGAAGATTGGTTAAAGAGGACGACGACCGACTGTGAATGTGAGCCAATGAGAGTTTAGCATTTGTAGTTTTTTTCTCACAATGTGGTGAGGTTTTCGCATAACATGACTTTTTTTTGAATTCAGGCGGCAGACAAGTTGCGGAATTATATAGGAACTGTGTAACTTGCTCATTTTACCCTTTAAAGAATAGAATAACGAATTAACCAAACACAATGTTTAGAACTGTGGCAAGAAACCAAGCAAAAGTTTTAGGTAGAAGATTTCAATCTAACCTTGAAAAACCAGCATACACTCCAAACCCAGAAAAGGGTGCAGAATTTAAGAAACATTTAGAAGCAATTGAACATCATGCACAAGGTTCAAGTTCTAACTGGAAGAAAGTTTCTGCATTAATTGCAGGACCAGCAATTCTTTTAACAGCTGTTAATACATGGTTTGTTGAAAAGGAACATGCGGAACATAGAGCTCATAACAAACATTTATCAGATGATGAATGGCCAGTTCCAAAATACCCATACTTAAATGTTAGAAGAGTTGATTTCTTCTGGGGTGATGGTGATAAGACTTTATTCTGGAATCCAGATTGTAACAGACACATCAGATAAATTTGAAGATTCAATAATTATTATTCATGAATGTAACTTTATATTCAAACTATTTAAACTTTTTATCAAATTTTTAAAGGAAAACAAATCGAAAGTAAATGATTTAAACGTTATAAAAGAAGTTTTATGAAATTATTATAAATATATAAAAATGTAATGTTTGAAAAGAAAATGCAATTATTAAATTTAATTTGACCTTTGACCTTTGACCTTTGACCTTTGACCTTTGACCTTTGACCTTTGACCTTTATAAAGCAGAGAAAATGTAAAGGTTATTAGTTGCTGCAATAGCAACTGAATTTTCCATTGGATGCCAACTTAAATGAAGTATTGATTTTTTAAAATCTATTGAATCAGCATTAAATTTATTTAACATTGAAACATTTTTACGTTTATTTGAACCTTTTTTAACTTTAAAAGCAGATTTATCAGCTTGTGAAGTAATTTCTTTTTCTAAATCATTATCATTACATTCTTTATTAATTGAATTTTGATAAATCATAAAATTATTATTATATGAACCTGTCATAATTGATTTTGAATCACCACTAAATTGAACTTCGAATTTATCAAAAATTGCATCATTTTCATAAGTATCACATAATCTATCCCTTAAAGATTCATGAATATTGATCGTTTTGATTGGTTCATTTTCCATATTTATATCCCAAATTTTAACAGTCATATAATCTCTACTTGCAATATATCTACCATTTGAACTAAATTTAACATCAGAAATTGAAGATGTTATTTCAGTGAAAAAATTATGATTTGAAGGATCAACAAATTCTTCAAAAATTTTAGCATGATTATCACAAAGTGAATTCATTCTCATATCATTTAATTTAATTATACCTTTTGAAGAAGAATACATGAAAAGGTTACAATCAATTGGATGAAATTCTGAACTTGTAATTACTTCTGTTAATTCTTCCATATTAGTTGGTTTAATATCAACAATATTAAAACTTTGATCTTCAATACCTAAATTCCATAAATTAATTCTTAAATCATCACTTGATAAGAAATTTTCTTGATCTGAATTTATACTAATTGAATTGATATGATAAGCATGAGCATTTGCAAATATTTTTTTCGGTTGAGCAGCAGTAATTGTATCATGATAAGTTAATCTTGGTAATTTAATATTTGCCATTATATTTACATTTTTATTAATTATTGTTGAAATTAAAGTTGGATTTGTTTTAAATTTTGTTAATTGTTCATTTACATTTAAAGTTGAGATATTATCAGAATTTATAACTGAAGTATTATTATTTTCACTAACTAATTTAATTTGCTTTTCAAATATTTTCCATAATTTAATTGTTTTATCATTAGTTGAAAGTAAAAAATTAGATTCATTGAATCTTTTTAACCATTTTATTTTATTAATTTTCTCTTCAATTTCAAGTGATTTTAAATAATCGAATTCAGCATCATGAGATTGAAATTCTGTATAAAATTTATATTCACAATTCTTTTTATCATGATTTCTTTCAAATAAAACAACTCTACCACCTCTATCACCAGTTGCTAAGAAATCACCAGTATGATCGAATTCAACGGTTGATATGATATCAGCTTCAGTTATATTTTCTATATCTCCTTTATCACCAAAGCATTGACTAAATTTCCAATTTGGTTCATCCATTTTGTATTATAATTGAATTATTAAGATTTGTTATTATTATTATTGTAACGATTGTATTGTAATGTAATCTTATAAGCAACGTACTATCAAAACCTTCCTTCCCTCATCAATTTTAAAAATTGATTGCAATCAACGCGGGCATGCATAAAAAATAAAATACCCTTGTATTAAATTATTCTACAATATATCGATCAGTTACAAGCATTAAATTACTTTGTTTAAAAGGTAGATAGATATATTCTTTATTATCAATTATAACTTATAGTGAAAAGAATTAAGCTCTCTTTGCAGCATCAGCTGGGGAGACTCTCTTTGCACCTTGGTTAAATCTTTGTCTAACAGGTGGAGTTCTAATCTTTCTGTCTTCTCTAGATCTAACTCTAACAACTCTAGAGTGAATTGCACAAGAGACACAATAGTGGATCTTGTTGTACATCTTTGGAATTGGGTATTCATCATAGACAGAAGCTTCAGAGATATCTCTAACAGCAGCAGATTCAACCATGTTTCTAACAGTCATTCTCTTGATTGCCTTATCCTTTGGAACACATCTAGAACAGTTAACACATCTAACTGGCTTAACGTGACCTCTACCGTTCTTGTTTCTACCGTTTGCAGATCTCTTCTTTGGCATTTTTACTATATTATATGGTGAAATGTTAGTATTATGTTTGATATTGAAATGGTATATGTATGGAATAGCGGTATGCTAGTTGATTAGAAAACGATTTGTCTATGTGGATGGTGTCATAATTAGTCAATTGTAAGATTCATTAATATTATATTGAAGATTGGGGAATCCGATTAATTTCACAGAGTGATAAGCTAGCATGTAATGATGTCTATTCCATACTTATTGGGGTATGATACATACATGAATTGTCTGATTAAAGGAGTTCACAAAAGTCCACAACACAAACACACACTTAACACTAATAATTTTTCACAAGTATAGCTCTTTTCCTGTATGGAATCGACGAAACAGCAGGATTCCCACTCCCTCCCTCGCCCGAGGGGGAGATTCCCCCCAAACTCGCCCCCAATCGCCCCTCTGCCCCACGACTTGTCTCTGTTCCCACTCTTTGCGCGCAGTCACACCGGGAATTACCCGATCGGGAAGACCCACCCCAATCGGGAAGTGCACCTAACCCCTCCACACGCGCACGTGACACCAGCACCAACCCAGCTCAACCCCAAACTAACCCGTGCACCACCACAGCAATTTCTTGACCAAATTTTCATTCCTCACCCGCATTTCCCCGCTGGCCAATCAGAGCGCGCACCTCTCTCTTTGCAAGAAAAATCACCTCACTAATAGGGATTACCCCAATTACGTAAGCCTCTAGGCTGATTCCCAATGATTCTCGCCAATACTGTGAAAGGTTTTCAAATTAATTGACAATCGTGGTGGTTGGTTGCAACTGTGTTCAGATTGAGCAATTTAATTCTGCCTTTCCATATATCACACACATATCACACCTTCAATGTTTAGACAATCACTTAGAGTTGCTCAAATTGCAAGACAATCAAGACTACTTCACACTTCTGCACTTGTCAGATCTGCTGCTCCAAAGGAATTCAAAACAGCAACTAAACTTTCTGAAGTTGAAACAACTCATGATTTAATCGGTCCTGGTGCAAAGGAAGGTGAAGTTCCAACTGATTTACAACAAGCAACTGGTTTAGAAAGATTCGAATTGTTAGGTAAATTAGAAGGTATTGAAGTTTTCGAAACTGAACCTTTAGATGCTTCTAGAATTGGTACAATGGCAAATCCTGTTATTATCGATTCTTATGATGATTATAGATATGTCGGTTGTACTGGTTCCCCAGCTGGTTCTCACGTTGTTATGTGGTTAAAACCAACCGTTGATAAAGTCGCTAGATGTTGGGAATGTGGTTCCGTTTACAAGATTAACTACTTAGGTACTGGTGAACATCATCATTAAAAATTCTTGTTGTTTAATCTTATCCTCCTATCTTATTATCATTCACAAATTCATAATTAAACTTATATATTAAAAAAAAATTAACGCTTCTTAAAGATTATAACTAGATATCTAATTCAAATTTCCTCTAATCTTATTGGTCCTTAAGTTGACCAACACGTGATTACATAAGAGTATTTCATATATCAAATCTATTCCTATTTTCTCTAATGCTAAACCAATTACAATATCATTGAACTCCTATCTTTCACTGTAGGATCAATGAAAATGTAACATTACTGCTGTAAAATCTTCACTTTTCGTGGATTACCTCTTAGATCGTTAATCCACTTATTATCGCTAATGTTGATCTTTTAACCGTTACCACCTTTTCCATCAAATAAAATGTCAAAACAGTCAATTATAGCTCTTTATAAAATTCAGGATTCAATTCCATCTTATAATGAATTGATAGAAAAATATACAATCATACCATATCAATTGACAACAAAGGAAAAATTCATTAATGATATGAAAATGAAACCATATTCTGATGCTGTTGCTATTTACGGTTCATTCCCTTGTCTTAATCCAATAGGTGGTCTCTTGGATAAACAAATCATTTCTGCATTACCACAAAATTTAAAAATTATTGGTATTTCATCTGCTGGTTATGATGCTTATGATTTAGATGAATTGGCTAAAAATGGTATTAAATTAACTAATGTACCTGTTTCTAAAGAAGCCGCAATGGATGTTGCAGATACTGCACTTTGGCATGTTATCTCAGGTTGTAGGAAATTCACTTATTGGGATAAAAAGACTAGAGATATTAATGATACTTTAAAAGTTAGAGATATTGTAAGAAATGAAGATGTTAATGATAAAGAAGTTGGTTTCGCCTTTGGTCATGTTGTTAGTGGTATACCTGTAAGAAGAATTTCTAATAGGAAAGCTATAGTTTTAGGTTATGGTTTAATTGGTCAATTCTTAGTTGAAAGGTTAAAATCTTTGAATATGAATGTCAACATTATCGTTACAAATAAGGAAAAATATAAAACTTCCAAAGATTATGAAAATATATTCAATGTTACTGATTTACCGGAAATTGCAGAAAATACAGATGTTATCGTTGTTTGTTTGCCTGGTGGTTCAAATACAAAACATATTATAAATGAAAATATTATTAACAAACTAAACCCACAATCAATTATTGTTAATATTGGTCGTGGTTCATGTATTGATCATCAAGCTTTGAAAAAAGCAGTTGAAATTAATCATATTGGTCATGTTGGTTTAGACGTTTTCGATACTGAACCTCATATTGAAGAATTTTGGACTCAAAATTTAAAACAATGTACATTAACTCCACATCTTGGTAGTGCAACTTTTGAAACTTTCGAATTCGCAACTGATGTTAATATTAAAAATATCATGTCCATTTTAGAAGGTAAAGAATGTGAAAATATCCTTAATTAAACACTATCAATTCTAATCCTCACTTTAGCAAGTAATTTCATATAATCATAATAAATTAAATTCCAAAAATTATATGAATCATTACATTCATCAATTGCCATTTGTAATTCATCATTCGTACGTTCTTCAAATTCACTAAATACTTTCTTAACACTTTCAATACAATTGACCTTACTATCATATCCTATCTTTGTAAACATTGGATTACCACCATCTTCTAAACTACTCAACATCCATGGTTTATTCAATGGCCAATCACTCCAATGGATATAATAAGCATTCTCATAAACCTTTTTACTTTCCCATCCAAATATATCAATATTAAAATTGATTTCTTCACTTTGATAAATAGCCTTCAATCTATCACTTTTCCATTTAATCTTAGATTCAACCTTATCTAATCCTTCATCTTCTTTCTCACCAAACCTCCATGCCCAATCCCAATATCCAACACCTGCAAATTTATCCATTGCATCTTCAATACTTGAATAATCAACATCACTAACAATTCGTCGTATACTTAAACTTGTTTGTTTCCCTCGTAAATATGGGAAATCAACAGGTGTTGTAAGGTATGCAGCATGCTGAAACAGATCATGTCTAAATTCACCAGATACTAAACCATATGGATTATGAGGTAGAATCAAAAGTGCTGGAATTTTATCATGTTTGAGCCAATTATTACTGTTACTGGTCTCCCGCGTGACGAAAACGTTCTTGTTGATAACATCAGAAAGTTTCCAAACATTGTTCACAATTTCCATATCATACTCTTCAGGTTTCTTACTCTCAACAGCTGATAGTAGCCATTCAAAGGCTCGAGTATTTGGTTGTATTACCATAAAGTAACTCGCCAAACGTAAATCAGCAAGAGAATCAACAGCAAACTCCATTGATGGTAGTTCATTGTACAGTTTCCAAAAATAAGCAGCATCAAAATTGTACTCTTCCACAATCAGTTTCTTATACAAATCATTCACTGCAAGCACATATTCCAGAGGTGTTGGTGGTGGATCAGTCGTATCATCATTACCATTACTCGAAGGTATTGGAGTATCTTTGAAATCGAGATAATTTATTGTAGATGCCAATAACGCTGGTGGTATGAAAAATAGATGATCCATTAATCGCAGTACAATAGCATCTGCATCCATGAATATAACACGAGCATATTGTGTAAGATTGAAAGCGTACAATTTCGTAAAACTGTCACGCCAGTACTTTTGATCTTTATTAAACTTCGAGATAAGTGGTTTAACATGAGTTATTTGTACATTATCTTGTTCAAGTACAAGCATTCGTTTTGTCAATTCACGATCACCACTGTCTATATCAAATGAACAAATCACATTTATTTGAGCTTTTGTTTCAAGTTTACGTAATTGTGTTACATTGATTATTATTGGAATAAGTCTGTCAGGATCAGTTGCATAAAAGACATAAGCCAAACGTGTCCAATCAACAGCATTTGGATTCTCAATCATCATTGAATTGTAATTTTGAACTATACTTTGTGCATAAATGTATTTAAGACTTTTCTTATCGAATTCCTGTATATCATCATCATTTACCGCGTCTAAATGAATGATCGAGTTCGGTGTCGTTCCCCTCCTATACGATAATAACGCAAAGAGTGCAATAACAGAGAAAGCAAACAGCAACAGCCGTTGTAGCCTCTTTGTAACGTATAACTCGGCCATGAATCCAGTCACCCGAGTTGGTGTACGATATGCATAAGATCTAACAATTGACTGTAATACTAGTAACTATTAATTTTAAACTTTTCTCATGAACGGCAACATCGCAGGTCACGTGCATCCGATCGAAAAATATGCCAGATCTGCACCAAATCCATACAGGAGAATAATTTTTAGTTTCTGGGATTAAGGTTTGTCCCTAACACTGGTAGATATTACCGTTTCTTGAAGTTACTGGAACCGAATGATAGTGGGTTAAAGGTAAAATGTAACGTATTTTGTTTGCATAGGCGAGGTGCAGAGAATTGACAGAATAAGAATTAAATCATGTCCCGGAACAGAAACAATTAGACGATGTGCAGTTTTCTCGAGTAGTAGATTTTAATGCTGCCAACTAAAGCCTAAATCCAATTATTAGACACTATTCTATAATGCTCTAAAATAGGGGGGTTTAATACTGCATTGGCGCAGAAAAGATCTCCACGGAGAAAAAACGTGCGAAGAATTTTTGGAGGGAGATCAATTGTTCCATGCAGAAGCACGAAAATTAGCGATCTGCACCAAGTGACATCACTTTTTCGCTTTTGTTCTCTCGTTTCTAAGAACAATGTCAAAATAACCGCTTTTGCTTTGCTGACAAAGATTTGATTAAGCATTTCCTTAAATAATAATTGATAGTTTCTAATTATATAATATTTACAAAAGTGACGCAGAATTTTGCGATGCTACATGCAATACGACCTGAATTCAGTCGGGCATGATGTGATGCTAATAATTATGTCTTTAAATTACAAGTGCTGCTGCAAAACCGGCAACTAGTGTAATCAAATAATTAACACTGTTCATATTACCAGTACCGTCATAGAGGGTACTAAAGCCTCCCTCGGGAGTAACTGTTGTCGATGTAGACGCAGAAGCGGTTGTTGGTAATGATGTTGGTTTCGTTGTAGGATTTGCAATGTTTGTATTAGTTTCACTTGCTGGGTTATTACCGTTTGGTTTTTCTGCAGTTGGTGTTACATCATTTTCTGGGGTATCAATACGTGTAGTTTCAGTTTGTGCAGTTGTAATAGATTCAACAGGTGAATTTGTATGTTCTTCATGTGGTGGTAAATTCTTTGTTGTTGCACCATGACTTGTTTCGCTTACTGTAGTATCATCATGTGCTGTTTGTACACTCTCTGTTGTACTTTCATTTTCTGTAATTGTCTCACTAGTTGCTGGAATTTCAGTGATATGGCACTTGTTGTCAGAACATGAAGTAATTGTTTGAACAAAAACAGTTGTTTTTGTAACAGTTGAATGATGGTTTATAAATGTGGATGAAGTAGTTGTAATGTCTGTTGGAATGGAAGATGTTTTGATTGGACCAACAGGAACATCCATTGATGAAAGAGATGAACATGATGGTGCTGGTGTTTCCACAATAACAAGTGTAGCATTAACATATTTGCCGAATTCGTTGATAGTACCAATAAAAGAGGTAAACGTAGTTTGTGTACAATCCAATGCTGGTTCTTCTGTGTAATATAAATTACATTTAGGAGGTGGAGTAGCAACAATAACATCCACCAAAGTTATACTATCCTCAATTGAAGTTTCAGTAGATGTTGCAAAAGAACATACACTATTCTCTAAAGTTGTAGTTACTGTGGTAACAAAACATGATGCTGGTGGAGTAGCAACAACTAAGGAAACTATATTATCTTGTGTAATGGTTGATGTGGCAGTTAAGCACACACTGTTCTCTAATGTCGTTGTGATTGTAGAGATAAAGCAAGATGGTGGTGGTGTAACAACTATAACCGAGACAACACTGCCAGTGATGGTTGTTGTAGAAATATCACATTCGGAGTTCTCGGTAGTGATAGTGATGGTAGATGGTAAAGTGGAGGAAACACTACTAGAATAATTATTTGAGACAACGCTTGATCTTCCAGTAGAGACACTTACAGAGCTTGAGACAACACTGGATGTTCTACTTGAAACCACAACAGAGCTTGCACTAGGTATTTGAGTAGAGATAAAACTTGGTTCAATACTTGAAACACTGGAGATGATACTAGAGCTGCTGTGTTTGGATGAAGGACATTCAACTGAGTAACTATTGTAGTTTGTCAAAATGTAACTACTGTATCTGTTTGCAGTTTGTACCAAGACCGATGTAGTTGTCAACAATGGTGGGAAACTTCCTGTTACTGCACTAGGTAAAACACAAGAAGTTGCTGTTAATGGATTCTCTTGGACATAGAAAACTGATTGTAAACATTTTACAACGTGTGAAGATCCCCTACAATCTTTGATAGTAAGTTCAGATGTAAGTGGTGAACATGCGATCTGTGGCTTGACAACATTGGTAAGTGTAATGATTGATGATTCGTTCTTAAATGAAAGCGTAGTGATTAGTGAAGATGTTGCAAATGAGCCAGTAATGGTTTCTGGCATATCACAAGAAGTTTCTGTAAGAGTAGCAGTCGAGGTAACTAAGGTCACTCTTGTTGTAGAAAGAACACATTGGGCATTGATTGAACTTTCATTACAACCGGAGAATGTAAATGAAACTGTGCTTGGTGCACAAGTAAGATCAGGAATAACAACATTGGTGAGGAAGTATTCTTTTTCACCAATTACAGTGGTTGTAACGGCATCTTGGAAAGTACCAGATATGTCCTTTGGCATTGCACATGAGGTAGTTGTAGCAATGACTTTATCAATTGCAGTAGTTCCAATTTGACAAACAGCAGGGATTGTCTTTCCTTGACAATTTGTTAATGATGTGGTAACTGGACAGAGAACAACTGGACTGTTAGTGTTTGTCAATGTAACATGAGTAGTTGAGTCACCATCTACAACGGTTGCTGTTGAGAGAGTAGTTGCGAAAGATCCAGTAAGGGTTTCAGGGAATGCACAACTGGTGGTGGTAAACAATGCAGTTGTTTGTTGAAATGTGACAGCAGTAGTTTGAGCTAGACAAGTGACATCAACAGTGGTTCCATCACAATTGGTAATGCTTGAAGTAACTGTGGATGGAGCACATGAAATACTTGGTTTAATATTGTTTGTAACAGTTACTACCTGATCACCAATAGTAGTTACAGATTCGATACCTTGATAAGTACCAGTAAGATTTTCTGGTAACGCACAAGAAGTTGTAGTTGCAGTGAAATTTTCAAGAACAACAGTTGTACCAATTGTACAAATTGCTGAAACAAGTGTACCTTGACAATTAGTTACTGAGGTGGTAATTGGACATGTGATTGTTGGTTCAATGATATTAGTGTAAGTGAATACTTTTGTAGTTTTGCTATCACTATAAGTTGATGAGGTAATTTTTGGTAAGAAAGAACCTGTAAGGTTTGTAGGCATGTTACATTCAGTACTTGTTATAGTAACAGGATCTGAACCTAAAGTAAATACTGAACTTTTACCTGTACATGTGATTGTTGTTTTGGAAGAGGAGCAATCTTGGAAAACAACAGTTGGTTCTGGATTAAGAACAAGGGCAAAAGTATTTGTTACTGGAATACCACCATTACCTGGATAAGTTGTTGGTAAATAGCTAGTTGTTGAATTAGAACCTGTCCAATATTCTGTGTGAGTTTCCATTGGAGGTCTTACAATGACTCTAACTGTTGTTAAACCATAAAAATCAGGACCGTAACTGAATGAAGAGGTTGTGTAAAAAGTTTCAAACTTTGTACCTTCATAGAAAGAATAGCTAATAGAATAAGAAGGAACATAATAAACCAAATTATAACCAACAGTTTGAACACGATTATTAGTAATCCATTGAGTTGAAGTGATTGTTGTTGATCCTGAATATTCAATAGCAGTAAGTTGTGGTGAAGGATAAATCTCTTCTTGGACCCAACCTGTTGAAGTTCCTGAAACTGTAGTAACAATTTTTGCTGTTCTAGCTGTTGGATTGTTCCAATAAGTGACAACAGTTGGTACATTAGTAACAACTTGAACATAAGTTTTACGACCGGAAGTAATTGTTGTAGTTAATTCGACATCACCACTAATAACTGAAGTTGCTAAAGGTGGGAGATAAACAATGACAGTCCAATAACCAAATTCTTTACCGTTTGTACCTGTTGAAGTTGCAATAAAATCTTGCTTTTCTGATCTTTTACCAGTACCAGTGGTGTATCCAGTTGATCTTGGAGGAATGACTTCTTGAACAACGTAAGTTGAGGTAACTGGTCTACCCTTAACATAGATAGTAGTTGTTACAGGGTAAGTTCTACCTTGTCTAACACCAACAGTAGTAGTTACAGTTGGAACATTTTCATAGACAACTTGATACCAAGTTTTGTTGATGTAAGAAGTAACAACATCAGTTGTGTAACGATCAGGGTATATTGTTGTAGTTGGGATATTTGTAACGTAAATCTCGACAACTTTGGTTGCACCACCTTTGGTAATATAAGTTGTTTTAGTTTCAGGTTTTTTACCAATCATAACAGTTGTTGAAATTGGGTAGTGAACAACTATAACATTCCCCTTATCATTTGTGATAGTTTTAGTTGTATCCACTTGATCGTAAACAGTTGAACTAGAGTAAGGAGGTCTATAAATGTCAACTTCCTCACGAACCATAACATAACCATCAGTAACTAAAGTTGTCTTTGTTGTATAACTTGTTGTTGTACCAGTCCAATGGGAATAAGATGTAACATGTTGATGAACTACACCATAAGTAACCTTTTGTTCAATGTAAGTTTTGGAAGATAAAGTGACGAGTGAAGAGGTTTGAGTAACGTAAGTAGCAGTTGAAACGTAAACCCATGAAGTGGAGGTACTAAAAACAGTTGAAACAGTTTTCGGTTTACATGCTTGTTTAGGGAATGAAGAAATTTGGTAGATAAAATTAGCAGCATCTTGAGCAGATTTTTCATTTGGTGGGGTAACATTGAGGGTGATTGAACCTGCAGAAATAGCATTGAAATAAACCAATTTGAAAGGATAAAGTAATCCTTCTTCAAGATAAACGTAAGAAGTATAAGTTGGATTTGAATCATCATTTGGTAGTTTATAAGCGAACAAGAAAGATTCTACATCAGAATCTGTGAGTTCACCAGTACAACAATCGTAAGCAGCACCACCGAGTGAGACGAGAGCACCATCGTCAACATCAGAAAGATCGAATTTATAAAGACCAGTTGAAGGAGCTGTTGTATGTTAGTATGAGTTGTGGGGAGGAAAAGAAAAAAGAAGTTTAACATACCTTTGAAATAACCAGATTCTTGAAGAACAAAATGAGAAGTATCAAAATGAGCGCCATAAAAATTTGCTTCACCACCAGGAATTTGGAAAGCTATATTTGAAGATTGAGTGAAAGTAGTGACAATATCTTCAGTAGTATAACCTGATTTGTAATATTGTTCAGAAGCAGATAGGGAAGCACTTTTTTCATTAATTTTGTAAACGGTACCTTTGAGTGCTTTCGTTGATTTGACATTGTCAATAGAGCAAGCATCAATTGAAGTTGCAATAGATGCATGTACGGGAGCTAAAGGCAGGAAGATAGCCAGCAAAGATAGCAGTTGTAACAGCATTTGGTTGGTTACTAAAGGAGGGGGTTAGAAGATATTGAAATTAAAGGGGGTGGAAAAGGTAGTATTTAAAGTAACC